>PVHY01008079.1:0-56307 GCA_004024945.1 Uropsilus gracilis
GACGGGGGGGCGGCAGGCAGGCAGACATAGTCACAGCATCGGAGCGACATACAGTCAGACAGAGTCACAAAGGACAGACTGGGTAAACAGCCCCTGGATTTTCCCCTGGAAGCCCGGAAAGTGATCAAGTCCAAGGTTAAGCCGCGCAGTTGTCCTTAGACCCCTCCGTAGCTCACGCGCCCCGGGCAGTATGGTGGGTGGACAAAAATTTGCCCTTTACCCCCATAAAGCAACACCCGAGGCCGGTCGGAGGGTTTATTTTTGTGGTCTGACGCTCACTGTACAAGCGGAGGACATTCTTTTTCACTCAACAGCCGCAGGCGTGCAAAGAGCTGCAGAAAGGAAGGGAGCAGGGGTCTCGGGAATCAGCGGTATCAGCTTTCCCTCCCTGCCAGTCAGCAGCCCCCCCGGCCCCCGCCCCCAAACCTTAGCACCCACCTCCTTTCCCTGAGCCTGTTGTGCGCTGTCTCGCAGACGCTCACGCGGAGGGTTGCGCCCCTAGAGACCCGGGCAGAGGCCACCCGGGATAAGCCCGCGGCGCGCGCTGGCTAAGCAGGGCGCGGGGACGCACCGTCGCGGGGGCTGCTTGGCTAGGGTCCCGGCGAAAGAGGGCTGCGCCCGCACCGGCCAAGCCGCCCCGGGACCTCCAGCGGAGGCTCCGCGCCCACCCTCGGTCAGACGCGCTCCAGGTGCTCTGTCTCCGCCTGGTGCCGCTGGAGGCGAGGCTGAAGCCTGCGCGCAGCTGGGCAAGCGACAGCACGCCCAACCCCGGGCTTGCTAGGTCTAGCTCACGGGGAGGCAAGGCGCACCCCACAAAAATTGAAGGGCCAAGAGTGGCATAAGGGCTGATAGCGCGCTGGCTGGGGTGGGCGGAGAGATCCGGGGAGGGGAGCTCACGCCCTGGCGTCCCCAGTGTGTCGCCTCTAGTTTTCCGGGTTTCGTGGAGGCGCGTAAGGGTCTAACCTGGGTGATTCTAGAATTACTACTTTCCGGTGCCCTCCAGGCATAGGGAGCGCTCGCGGCTCCAGGCTAGATCCACCAGCTTCCAACTTTAAAGAGCCCGAGGCTCTTGTACTCACCGAGTGGGAATAACCGAGTGGCTCACCCGTGAGTAAGATGTAAATTCCCTAGATGGGAGAGGCTCTCGTACAATGGAAGGCGGGGTCGTGAAGGGTCTAGGTAGACAGGTGTCTGGGGTGGCTCGCTTCACACTCACCAGCCGTTCTGCTTTTCACCTTCCTGTCGGATTTATTTCCTGTGGGTTAGTGGTTCACTGTAAATGGTTCTACTTGAAAGAACGGTGGGTGACCTTGAGCCATTTCCACAGCCGCTTCAAACCTACCTTCATATTACACACCTTGGTCGAATATTTACTGCATCGGGTTTGGGACGGAGAAGAGTGTTTCATAAAGGAGGTGGTTTTCTCATCTGTAAGATGGGTAGAGGTGGAGTATCATGTTCTTCACGGTGTTAATGTCATGTGGCATGGATCAGGTTTTAGTGTTTTAGGTTAAGTTCATAGAGCTTGTGATAAATATTGATTTCAATACTATCCAAGTTAGAAGTGGGATGTTTTTCTATGAACTTTGCTATTTCAGTCATCACTATGGTTTGAAAGTTTTAAAAATTTAATTTCAAAAGATTTATTGAGCAATTGTTAGGAAACATGGGAGTTTATTCTTAATATAATGAAAAACTTGAAAATAGATTTCCTAGCACGCTAGCTTGTCGCCAATGGGATCCAACTAACGATCCTCTGGATCTAATTCCCTAACTGCTCAGCATGACAGAAGCAAAAATGCTCATATTTTGGTCAGAAAGTGTCTCAAAGTTTGCTTTCTGGATACTGCTCACATATGATGATTACATATGGTGTCTTCAAGATCTTTGTGATCTTAAAATATTAATGGCTTTATTGATACCAAATTGGCTTCTCATTTTTGCTGAAAATACCTGGATTGTATTAAAGAATTTAACTGGGTTTTTAGCTTTCTGCTTAGTGTAGGCTTTTTTTTTAAGCTTTAAATTATATTTTATATATTTTTAGGCTTTAAATTATATTTTATATAATATATACTTATATACTCAATTATATCCTATGATGTATCTATTTAATTGTATATTTTTATATATAATTGTGCACACAATTATACATTTATACATGCAAGTATACATTTAATATATTTTGTATATATTAATATAAAATATATATTAATATGCAATATTAAATGTATATATTTAATTATATATTAGCTTTATATACATAAACACAAATAATACATAACCAATAGATTTTTTTCCACACTGAACATATCTGTGTAATGAGTGTCCATATTAAGAAACCTTCCATTTACTAACTTTCTTATCCAAGGGTAACTAATACTTGATTTTTAACTCTTTAGGAAGAATTTACCAGTCTTTGTATTGTATCTGAATGATACAATACAAATATATATATATACTATATTGTGTCTGGCTTCTTTTGTTCCACATTTTTTTTTTAAGTTTTACTCATACTGTGTTTCTTAAGTTTTTTTTTTATTTAAAAATTTAAAATCTATTTTGTGTTTATTATCACTCTCATGACACAGATCCAACCCATCTCCTAGTATTCTGGGTTAGAAATGGGTTAGAAAGTATATTTTGCAAAAAGAAAAAATTTCACTCAAGACTTCAAATTTTCTTATATCTATAAATGCACCCTTTCTCTCTTTTTTGAAAAACAAGAACCAAGCAGAATGAACAGATTGAACCAGTTATTTAATTAATTATTCAACATGTCTTAAGCAAAAAAATTAACATCTATTCATTTGGCCACTGTATTACTGTGAACTAGATACTATAGCACAAGCTGAAAATACTCAGATTAGCTAAGTACAGACTTTACCTTCAAATCATAGCTCTGAAGTTAGGATCCAATTACAGGAACACAGAAGAGGAGTGTCTAACTTCTACCAGGTGTGGGGTGATGGGGAGTATGAGAAAGGCTTCAGAAAGGAAGTGATTTTTGAGATGCTATTTGACACACTGGTAAAGAGCTTGATAGTTACCTAGAGTAACTGTAGAAAAAAGTTTTAAGACATGTTTTAGTTCAAAGATAGTTACTTGTGCTTCAGTGAGATGAAGGATAAAGAGAAGGTGCTTTTTATGTTTATGGTGCAAACGTTGTATCGATCACTGTCATTAGATATACATATAAATTAACTGAGAAACTGACCAGAGAACTAGTACCCGAAAAAGCAAATTGGTCATCTTATATCACATGAAACAAGCATAGGTTGGAGGATGAGCAATGGAATCATGGTCAGCATTCCACCAAGTGAATAGAGGGCCTTTGAAAGTCCTAGTTATTTAACTTGTTAAACACAGCAACTTTTTAACATCTCCCTACACTCACTAGGTGAATCCTCATCATTTAAAAAATTCTGTATAAATAATTTAGACACCATGAGAAGACTACTGGAAGGAAAAAAGAGGTGAAGTTATTTTTCTTGATTGATAATTTTATTTGACAAAACAAATAGGCTGTTACCTAACATGAATTTCTTTATTAAACATTTAATTATAAACATACTATTAGTCTGGCAACAAAGAAATGGCAACAGCACCTAAAATGTGTTTTTATTTTCACGGAGTCTATGTTCCCGTGTGTGGAGAACATGTTTTGTTCAGTGAGAAGGAGCAGAATGTGCCTATTACAGCTACACCCTCCTTTCCAGCTACGTGGATAATGAGTGCTTTCTATGCCCAGGCAAGCTCTAAAAATTTTTTTGCAAGGGTGGAGAGGGTGTGTCCTGATGTATCTATAGGCACTGGATAAAGAAAAACAAGGAACAACATGGAAAAATAAGAAGGTTCTGTAGGAGGCCATGCTGGAATATGCCATTGAGAATGAGAGGATCAAGAGAGATGGTCCTCTTCTTCATCCCTCACCTACCTTCTTTAGCATCCATCTCAGTCACAGAGTTCAGAACAGAATACACTGATAGTTGAATCCACCCCCTTTCTGGTTTGCAAATTGTCTTCCCCAGAGAAAACTGTTGCAGTTTCATATGAAAATTTGCAGAGATTATCTATGTAGGTTGATTATTTTTGGTTTTTGTGCAAATGATAATATTCTATACATGTTGTTTGGTGTTTTACTCTTCTCGAATATCTTGATTGTAGCAGATATTTGTTATATTTCTGGCTGCCATCATCCTTGGAAAACCTGCTTTGTATTTGTAGAAATTCTTATGTTACCATCCCAGTCTAGAAACTCGAACTTCCATTCCCAACTTCCCTTGCAGCTGGAGCACAAGACTAGACAAACACTCAGATATACTCAGGAGCAACATTAATGAAGTGAATGAAAGTGAATGAAATTTAGAAAGAGGATGTTCTTGGAGTTTCCATCAAATAATTGTTGGCAAGTATCATTGATTGTAAAATTAGTAAGTGAAAGCATAATGAGAAATGTCTTCATGATGGATACACTTTTCTCCTGGTACCTCTATCATTGTAAGTTTATATCTTTCTATTCCTCTACTACTACTTAAGTAGGGACTGAATAGTAAGAAGATGTAAATGAGAATAGTACTGAGTCATTACTAATTTCCTGACTTGTATAACTATACCATTAATGGTGTTAACCTCTTAACATATTTAAGTTTATTGTGATGAACATTTTGCAATGTATACAGATGTCCAACCATTATAACGTGCATTTGTTACTAAAATAGTTTTCTATGTCCATTATACTTCAAAAAAAAGTTAGGGAGGAGGGGGGGAGGACCAGACCTACAAACATGATTATGTAAGCAAACAATAAGAAAAATAAAGATAAATAAATATTTAAAAAATAATCTATAAACTGAGCAAATAAGATATTATTTGCTCATGTGGTATATAATAAGCTCATATTTGGTTTTCTTCCTGATACAGAGCACTCACAACTCTTGGAATTTCCTGAGTGATAAAATAGAAAGAATATCCTTTGTTGTACTATGACAACTTTTGGTGGGGTCCCTAGATAGCTTCAAGATTGAGGGCTCGTTGCCAGGAAGACCAAACCTTGATCTTGAAATAGGAATCTCGAAATCTTTCAGTACCACCTATTAATCTCCAGGGAGCAGGGAGAGAGCCAAAGGATAGAGTTAATCAGTAACCACAAATATCTTAGCCCTGTGATGAAACCATAGATGAAACCATACCATCACATGATAGATTTTAGAGCACTTCCAAATGGGTGAACACATTCACATGCCAAGAGGGTGGTGTACCCCATCTCCACAGGAACAGAAACTCTTGTCCTAAAGACCCTTCCAGACATCATTCAAATACTTCAACTTACTGTTCACTTGTGACCTTTATAATTAATGGATATGGTAAGGCAATATTTTTCTGGGTTTTATGAGTCATTCTAGCAAATTTATGAAACTTGAGAAGGTTTTGTGGGAACCTCTGATTTTATAGCCAAGTCAGCGTAGCTGGTAACCCAGGGATCTCACTTTTGTAAATGGTATTTCAACTGAAGACAATCTTGTGGAATTAAACTCTTTAACCTGTGTGATCTGATGCTAACTTTGGATAGTTTGTGTTGGAATTGAATAGAGGTTACTTGGGGGTCAGATAATTAGACTACTGATGGAAGGAAAAAAACCCTCAGTTACCCTTAACAATGTAAAAATTAAAGTTAGTGATAGAATTTAAAGGGATTGAAGATGAAGGCAAATATTTGAGGGGCTCAGAAATTCATTTTATAATTTGGGAAGCCAAAAGATGGTTGTTAATCAGGGCATTAGTATAGTACGTGAGTAAGAAAAAGAGCCAAGAGAAGAACTAAAATATAAGTAAACATGGATATGTAAAAATAAGTATACATATATTGGGAGATGGGAGTTGTGTAATAAAATGAAATACTCATCTATTGCAGCTGACTGTTCATAGATAACATCAAGAAGTTCGTAAATGAAGAACTAGCAGCAGAAACATATGTGCAGTTGATTTTCATTATTTGCAAGAGTTATGACTTGTAAAGTGGTCATTGATGCTGAGTTAGATAATGCTTAACCTTTGCTTCTAGGGGAAATATGTACACACATACACATATTTATAAGTACATCTATTTATTTTACTTTGACTATAATCTTAAACCTAAAAACAACTCATCCTGGGAGATTCTAGCTTTCAAAAATTACTGACATTCAGATGTGTTAAGTGACTAATGTCAAGCTGCCCCACTAACTGGTGTCAGGGTTGGAACTGGATTTGAACTCCATCCAATTGGTTCCTGACATGGAGCTTCTTGCTCCATATTGCATTGCCCATGGGTCTCCAGCCTTCAGTCATCCTTCTATGAGAGATAAAACAAGAAGGTTGAATATGACCTTGTTCTACTTCAGTTGTCATGAGCATGTTAGAGATCATTCAGTATTTTCATCACTTACTACGAAGGCACTGTTAGAATTGGTTTTAGAGTTACCAATAGCTTCTACTAGTAGGTGAGTATAAATTCACAAGTAATGAGGTTCATCTGTATGGAGATATGAATTTCCACCAAAGAAGAAAGGTACAAGAGTTAGGAATGGTTTTATCTGGGGAAAAGGATATGGGCTGGAAAGGAACAGGGGTAGGGAAATGTTGCTGTAAATCAAATACAAATTTCCAACTGTCCATCTTACACAAAATAATATGCATATTCAATGCAATACCTATCAATGTTTTAATGCCATTTTTTCAAAGAAATAGAACAAACATTGATAAAATTTATATGGAACTATATAAAAGATGCAAGTGACCAAAGCAAACTTGACAAAAAGAATGGTGGCAGCATACCTCCAGACTTCAAACTATGTTACTGAGCAATAGTAATAAAAAAAAGCATGGTATTGGGATAAAAATAGACATACAACCCAAAGAAATAGAATTAATAACCCAGAAATAAGCCCACAGTTACATGAATAGTTAACCTGTGACAAAAGAGTCAACAGTATACAATGAAGAAAGGAAAAATCTCTGACTAATGGTGCTGGGAAAATTGGACAGTCACATGCAAATGGATGAAACTAGATTACTATATCACACAACACACAAAAATTAATTCAAAATGGATTGAAGAGTTGAATGTGAGAATTGAAACCATAAAATACACAGAAGAAAATGTAGACAAAAATCTCCATGACATTGATTATGGCAATGTCTTTTGGATTGACTCCAACAGCAAGGGAAACAAAATAAAAATAAATACCTAATAATACAAATAAACATAAATAAACAAGGGAAACAAATACACGAGACTACACTAAACTGAAAAGCTTCTGCATAGTAATAACACTATCATTATAATGAAGAGGCACTCTACTTAATGGTAGAAAATGTTTACACATCATGCATCTGACAATGTGCTAACATTCAAAATCTATAATGAACTTGTGCAACTCAACAGTAACAAAAGACAAAATCCCCACTTAAAAAATGATCAGAGGAGCTAAATAGACACATTTCCAAGGAAGACATAGAGATAACCAGTGGGCACATGAGAAAAAAGCTCATCATCACTTATCATCAAGGAAATGTAAATCGAATCTGTGAGAATAGTCAATATAAAAAAATATCAGAAACCAATGTTGGTGAAGATGTAGAGAAAAAGGAACCCTCATAGACAGGGGGTAGAGATGTAGACTGATCCAGTCGTTATGGAAAACAGAATAGAGATTCCTCAAAATGATAAAAATAGATCTACCATATGATTCAGCAACTCTACTTCTAGACTTCTACCCCAAAACACTAATTCAAAGGGATATATGCTCTCCTGTATGCTCACTGTAACGCAGCATTATTCACAATAGCCAAGTTATGGACACAAAGAGCCCAAAGACATGAGTATACTGCAAAGATATAGTCTCAATACACAATGGAATATCACTCAGTTATTAAAAATAAAAGATGAGCTATTCACAGTTTTTACAACATGAATGGAACTGCAGGGATTATGCTAAGTGAGCTAACTCAGAAGACTTAAAGATAACCATTGGATTATTTTGCTTATATGTGGTATATAGAACGATAAAACAAAGCAACAGACAAAACCAAACTAAAATAAACCCTAGAAATCTGACTGTCGAATTATGTCTATTTGAGGGGCTGGAGGAGGATGTGGAATAAAGGTAAGCATAGACCCAGTGGTTTATGGGAGAGAACTATGGTGCTTTGGTGATCAGTGTGATGTGATGTGATAGCACACATCTGAGGAGGTGTGAATCTTAATGTCCTTTCCCATGTGCAAGGGAAGATTTGATTTAGGAAAATTTGCAGGACATTTAGCTTAGGAAGATGTGTAAATTGTAGAAAAGGATTATGAAAAGGGGTATCACTTCCAGGAGTAAGTGGGATTGAGGCCCACTGTGTGCCAAGCTCCTGTAGGGCAGGGAGTAAATGTTTTAATTCATCACTTTATTCCCGTGAACCTGTTACATAGTAGGCACTGAATGAGTATTTGCTAAACTTTAAAGAGGAGTTAGACTCACACTCTAGATTCCTGAGTTTTGAGTCGCTGAAACATTTAAAGAAAACCTTTTTCTTTCTTTTAGAATTTAAAGACCTTGAAAATGTACTGAAATAAACTAGGATAGAAAATACAAAATTGATGGAATTTTAAGGACTTCTAAAGAGCAAAAAGAGATATATTTGGAAAATATACTCTGGGCTTCATGAATCTTTACAGCATTCAAACACCTTCCATAGTGTATTTTCAACATGTCTTAATGTTTTTATTGAATGACTATTTGCTTTGAGAACTGCAGCTTCCTCTGTTCTAAGATGCATGTTGGTAGAAGATGTGGAATGGGGAATGCCTGCATGGAACCTGATTCTTTTATCCTCAGAGGATCACCTGGGTCACTTACATTGCCTTTTTGGTAGAGGGCTCCTTGAATACCAAGCTATTTCTATGCCCCTCCGATGAACCTTGGCACAGAAGACAGACTGACACAGGAAGCACTTCCAGAATTCCAGCAGGTGAGCTTTCAGTCTTGCAGCCTAGGGATAAACCAGGCAACATCAAAACAGCTGGTCACTTAGTGGGGAGTAACAGATACATATTCTGGATTTGAGAAGTTTCTTTCTGTGCAGTTGAAGGGACTACTGGGTCCCTGAAAGCACCCAGGGGAAGATGCAAGTGAGTGAAGCCCAGCATTCAACCTACAAAACTCTCTTAATTAAACACCCAGACATAGACACACAAGTTATCCATCGCCCCACTATCTAGTAACCTTGTTAATAGCTGGACATGAATTTTCTCATTTTTCCCGTTATATGTAGAGTATATGCAAGTATTTTGACAACAGTAATATTTTATGTATATAATGTTTTGTAAACTGCCCTTACCGTTTAAAGATCTGATGCAAACACATTTGTATCCCATTAAATAACCATCAGTCAATGGCACTAGAGTTACCATATTGTTTGCTGAGGGATTTTAAAGATGTTTTGTTAAGTTCCTAATGTCAAGGAAATTAAAATCTAGCTAATGAGAGGACATATATATATATATAAAGAGCAAAAAAAGTTGAGTAATAGACATTGTTCTTGGTGATGACTTTTTAGATCAGACTCCAAAAGACAAAGTCAACCAAAGCAAATATCTACATCAAACTTAAAATCTGCATAGCAAAAGAAACAGCAAGAAAATGAAAATGCAATCTATTGAACAGGAGAAAATATTTATAAATAATATATCTGGTTAGGGGTTAATATCTAAAGTATATATAGAACTAAAAAAATCAAACTTAAAACTAGAACTTTTATATAGCAAAAACCCCATAAATAAACCCAATAACAAATAAAGCCATTATGACAAAAAACATATAGAGGATATGAACACACTCTGGGGTATATGGATATTCTTTTCCAAAAAAGGTATGAGGATGCTTGACACTAACTAATCATCAGGGAAATGCAAATAGTAAAATGGTTAAGGTGGTCAAAAGGTACAAACTTCGAGATATAGCGTACATTAATCATGGGAATGTAAAACATGACAGTATGACTACAGTTAACACTAGTGTATTGCATATTTGAAGGTTGCTAAGAGTGCAATTCAAAAAGACCCTATCAGAAGTAAAAATATTTTGTAACTATATATGGGAATGGATGCTAACTATACATATTTTGGTGCTTATTTTATAATCTATAGATACACACACACACATATATATATATATAAAATATATATAGTATTACTATCAAATACCTGAAGCTACTATGTTATATGTTACTTATACCTCAATAAAAATGGGGATCACAATATAATAGCTAACTGATGAAGGTGACATTTGAAAAGCCCATTTGTTATAGTTTGGGGGAAGATTGTTGATAGGGATACAGAATCAGAAGATTTGGATTTAACTCAGCAGTGTGGAGGGTGTTGGGGCTATGGGCTTTGATGCCAGAGGTTCCCCGCTGACTGGAATGGTTGAGAAGAGTCCTAACAGAGGAGTGACATGGGAGTAATAATGTCATCCTTTGGAAATTAACTGCTGTTTATATTTTCGATTAGCATCAAGAGTGAAATCAGGGGCATAATTCATTGTAAGTAAAGAAGCTGTTTAGAGTCAGCTCAGGGAGCAAAGGAGTTCACTGATCATAACTGAGATGTCTAGAGGCAGGCTTTCAGGAAAGTTCTGCTTCTTTCTCACCCTTTCTTGCCTTTTCCTCCTTTTAGATGGCAACATTCACATGTATACGACATGGTGAAGAGGACAACTTTCCCATCCCCATTAGGACCTCACTGTCACAAATGCTGAATAGTCCTGACCAGGAGCACAGGTTCAGTCTTGGAAAGTTGAACCAGCCTTTGGTGGATCACATGGAATGAGAGGATCCCCAGGGAGAAGGGCGATGGTCTGTCAAAAAAAAAAAAGTTTCTGGGGAGATAAAAGAACAAAAATATCTTCTGCAGCCTCGTTACACAAAATATGGTCCACAAACCATTACCTTGGACTTATTAGAAATGCAAGTTCTTGATCTCCAGCTCAGATCAGAATTGAATCAAAAGCTGTATTCTAATAAGTCCCCAATAATGCCTATTCATAGTGAAGTATGACAAGTGTTGAGCTATAGAGAACTTCAGAAGAAGTGTGTTTTATGTCTTTCACTCCTCTTCTACATTGAGTGAATAAGTCTAACTATTGCTGCTGCAATGAAAATGGCACCAATCAGGGACTGCGGAGAATGGAAAGTTGAGATCTGTACTAGAATTATATTTTGGCAAGTGCTCCCTGCTTCCCTGATCCACCTCTGACTACATCTGCCCCACTGGCTGAGGAGTCTGGTGATTCAAAGGAGTGTTCTAGACCTGACAATATGTGCCTGAGATGCAGAAATTCTCTGCAGAGAATGTTCTCTAGCATGTTTCTGTAGAGGGTTCTTTTCCCACCACTGGATCTGAGCACCCAGGTTCTAGGGGATCACAGATGACCTGAGGTGTAGGATAACACGGCAGTGGAGGACAGGGAAAGGGTTGCCCTTCTCTGCAGAATGGGCCACCACAACTATGTGCCCTTCTAGTTCAAGTGGGCGATAAAGGGACTCACTTTCCTCCAGATACTGCTTTCCTACTTTTCCCTCTTCTCTCATAACCCTTGTCCTCCCTCAAGGGTTCTTGGCTTTGTTGATAGGGAGTCAGGGGGATGATTAAAGAGGTAAAGATTAGGGAAGCAATCTGTGAGAATTGAATGACCCCCTTCTCCCAGGATCTCCAATATCATATTGCAATCCACTCCAGTGCTCACCATTTTCATCATCCACATAGTTAAAATCCTTCATCCAGATAGTCCACACTCATTAAATAAATCTTGTATCTGTATGAGTTGAAAAAAATGAGGTAAGACTAGCTTCTAACAATATTATCACTTTAAATAAATGTCAGTCTACAGCCTTATGATTTGACATCTACATTATGATGGTGATTGAAAGTTAATTTCCATCCTCCACCATACGAATGCTTTATATGATTGACCTCCCTATTTACCCTCTTCCCATCAGATAACAATCATTTTGTTCTTATAGGCTGTATTTTTTCTATTTTGTTGTTTTGTTTTATAGTCTCATCTTCCATATTTGAGTGAAATCATGCAGTAGTTGTCTTTAACTTTTTTCAGTTAAAACAATTTTCTCAAGTTTCATTCATGTTGTCACACGTGGCACAGTGTTTTTTTTTTTATGACACGGTAGTATTCCATATTTTCTTTATCCACTCATCTATCAGTGGACATTTCAGGTATTTCCAGATCTTATCTATTGCAAATAATGCTTCATGAACTGCAGGGATATCTGTATCTTTTGAGTTAGTGTTTTGGTAGTCTCTAGATAAATGCTGAGATATGAAATAGTTGGATCAGATGGGATTTCTACTATTCTTAGTTATTTGAGGAATGTCCATAGTGATCCTGCATGACATTTTACTTTGGTACGAAATCTCTAAACAATCTGTCTTAGAGGAGAACAGCTAAAATAATTTTTTTTACCTACTTGTATCTCAGACTTGGCTAATATATGCACACATGAGGTCATAATATTGTGGAATGAGCTAGGGGAGGGAAAGAACATGAGTGGACTGTTGGTCTGGGTCGAACAAGATATTAATCTATAGTGACTGCTCAATAAATCGAATCAATGTGACTGAGTGCTTCCATTGTTTTTATTTTTTGGTGGGTAAGGGAGGTGCTTTTCCACATACTGTCCACTAGATGTCACTGTTGTTATGTTTGCTAATCCTAGCTTCCTCATTTCCTCCTACCCTTCCCCCACCTTGGAACGAATTCTTTAGATATAGAAGACAAATGTGTCTGCTCTTAAATTGGAGGGCAGCTTTTCTCTAGAAAGTATCAGAATCCTTGCTTTATTTCCACGTTGTCACTGACATGAAAGAACTTGTGTTCTTTTCCTTGCTCATGTGGGGTATATGAAAATATTTGAAGGCAACAGGTGCTTATTGAAGTTTGAATTGAAATGAAAAGGGGGCAGTTACTAAAGGTTTTCAGAGGATGGTGAGCTACTTTAGTTTGTTATAATGGTCATATGTGTCAAAATATGGTTATATTTACTTAAGGTTCCGAGAGAACAAAAATTCTTGGAGAACTAGTCTACCTATTACAGATACATTATAATGATGATTTATAGATGCTACAAGGGAAAAATTGTAGCAGAATTATTCACAAAGCGAATGTAGTGGAAACAGAGATTAATGTAACGGTAACAGCATAGTGGTTTTTCTGAATCTTCTTTCCCAGTCTCCCTTGCAGTTGGAGTGGTCATATTACTGATTTTTGGCCAATGGAAGTTGGGTAGAAGTGATGTATGCTACTAGAAGTGTTACCTCCTATGTGTCACATTCTTTTTCTTTTTAGAAGTCTGACTGGAATAATGACCACCCCTGAAGAAATTTCAGAGGCTAGATGTTGAAGATGGCAGAGATAGAGATGATCATCTCCCTGGTTCCCTCCCACCGAGTCACTGCTTGGAGGCGAGATGGTTCATGACAGGAAACACCTGTTCTGGTATTTTTATTACAAGAGAAATAAACTTATAGTGTGTTACAGACTGATATTTGTTATAGCTATTAGCTTACCTTCACAAATATAGGCACTGTGGAAATGATAAGATGGCTGGAAAGAGTCTCAAACCCAATTGAGTTTTTGTTTTTAAACTTCTGACATGAATTTGCAAAACCCTGGGAGAAAACTTTGCCTGTTCTATCATCAAAGTGTACAAAGTAGTGGTAGAGATCACAGTTGGAAAACTTTTCATTATTTCAACAACTTAGACGTAAAGAGAGAAAAGTGTGATGCAGAGGTTTTATGTTTGAGCTTAATATACTTCATCAAACAAAGATGAGACTTTAATTATATTAAGTCTTCCTTGAAAGGAAATTAAATTATAGAAAGAATGTATTCTATCACAATAGCATAATAAACTCAAGAAAGACCTCATAAAGAGACAAACAAAAGATTTTTTCATTAGACTAAAAGTTATTGTCTTCATTTTGCTTGACAAATGAAGAGATACAGTTTTATCAAATTTTTTGAGAAAACTTTCAAGAAATCTCATTATTTACTTATTTTCAAACACAATTTTTTGAGTAAGAAGGATTTTTATTTGAGCTTAGAAATGTATTAGATTAACTTACTATTTGATGCCCTATTTTTAATCTCCCTTCTTTTTCATAAAGAAAGACTTTTTGACCATTATACTTTATTAATAATATGTTCTTCCTTGATCATGAGGAATCTTTCTGAAATAAACAAAATTCTTTCTACAATTATTGTTTAAAAGTTCTCTACTATGCAGTCAACAGTCTTTCTTATGTGATACAAAATATTAGTTTCTCACTTTTACTTTCTAAATTTCCCTCCTGGAAACTGCTCTTGTTAAGAGGGGCTTTAACCAGACTTTCACTTTGCTTAGGCAAAAGTTCCGTAGTATTCCAAATTGAATAACAAACGGATTGCTTCCCTAACCTTTCCCTCTTTGACAGCAACAAACTAATAGAAAATTAATATGTTACATTGTTGTTGTTCCTACAACCAGGAAAACTAAAATAATCAAGGATAATAATTTTTTGGTGAACTGAAGTTTGGCCAACCACCCCTTCTTCCCATCTCAGAGTAATCTATATATCTACTCTACCACTCATAATCTTCTTTATTGTTGTTAGTATCTATGTAGATAACTTATCCAAATGGTAGAATACAGTTTTGGTGCATTCTCTTCTCTAAAGAGAAGTTGAAATGATGTCTATCAAATCATTGGCACAGCTCTTGAAACATAGTAGGTGTTCCAAAATTGTAAGAGAATACAATTATTGAAAAAACTCAAATAAGTAAAACTAGAAACAGAGAAGACATTTAATGAATATCACTAAAAGACAGAGACCAGTATGAACATCTTTATACCAACAAATTGGACTAGTTAGAAGAAATGGATAAATTTCTTGAATTGCACAACCTTCAAAGACCAAGTTATGAAGAAATGGAATATCTGAACAGATGTATCACAACTAAAAAAATCAAAATGGAAGTCAAAAATCTCCCCCAAATCAAAAATCGAGGACCAGATAGCTTTACATACAGACCAATTCTATCAAAAATTCAAAGAATATTTAACTCCCTTACTTCTCAAACTCTACCAAAGAGATGAAAGAAAGCAATGCTTCCCAACTCTTTTTGCAAGACAAGAATATCACTGATACCAAAGTCAGACCAGGACAACATCAAAAAAAGAAAACTATTAACTGATATCTCTGAGGAATATATATTCAAAAATCTTCAACAAAATACTAGCAAACAATTCAACAATACATTAAAAAAGTTATACATCTTGACCAAGGAGGATTTATTGCAGGGATATAAGTATGACTCAACATACGCAAGTCTACCAACAAAATTCATCAACAAAAGGAAAGGAAACAATCACATGATTACATAAACAGATGCAGAAAAAGCACTTGGTAAAATTCAGTATCCCTTTATGATACAAACTCTAAATAATGTGGTATAGTAGGAACATATATAAAGATAATTAAGGCCATATTTGACAAACCCATAGCTAGTGTCATGTTGGTGAAAACTGAAGACTTTCCCTCAAAGATCAGGAACTAGAAAATGATGCCCACACCTCTTTTACCCACTTCACTTTGGTGTACATTCCTCCTCTTTTTTGAATGTGCCAAGCACTTGCTGCCTCAGGACCATTGTATTTGCTACTCCTTCTGCTTGGAATGTTCTTATCCCAAATACTCAGGTCTCAAGAATCACTTTGTCATTGTGGCTTTCTCCAAACATCCCTTCTACCATGCAATGCTCTCCATAACCCTTACTTTTACTAGCAACATCAGTGTCACCTGAGAACATATTACAGTTGGGGAATTTGAGGTCTCTTCTTACATCTTCTGAATAATAATTTGCATTTTAAAGAAGATCTTGCAGGACATATGTGGTAAATTTTTAAGGAATTGTTTCATTTAATCTGTTGTGACATCTATAAGCATAGAGTTGCTTGGTATTATTATCTTTTAATGTCCTGGGGATCATTAATTTCTGATACTGATAACAATTTTGATTTTGTTGCTTTTCTCCTTTGTTTTCATTTTGTTGATTATTGGCCTAATTCTTCTTACCTTTTTTGGACTTTATTTTAGCTTAAATAAATAAGATTTTAATTTTAATTTCTTATGTTGGATGCTTAGGTCATTAATATCAGATGTTCTGACTTTTCTTACATGTGATTTTGACACTGTAAACTTCCCTTTAGGTAAAGTGTATCCCACAAAGTTTGATAAGTTGTAGTTCATTTAGTTAATAGTATTAAAAAATTTTTAGAGACATCTCTTGACATGAGTTATTTCGTAGTGTATTGCTTAATGTTCAAATGTGTGTGGCTATTTCAACTATCTGCAATTGATTTGATTGCAATAGGAGAACATATTTTGTTTGACTTCTATTTTTGAATTTGTTAAGGCATGTTTTGATGGTCCAGAATGTTTTTATGTGAACTTGAGAGGAATGTACATTTTGCTGTTATTGAATGTAATCATCTACAAATGCCAATTAATTCAAGCAGCTTGATAGTGGTGTTGAGGCCGTTTGTATTTACACTAATTTTCAGTCTGTTGGATACATCAATTCTTAGCAGAGATGCATAAATATCCATAACTGTAATATGGGCTTTGTTTAATTCTTCTTGAATTTTTATTATTTTTACTTAATGTGTTTTGATGGTCTATTGTTATGCTTAATACACATTTAGAATTAATTATGATGTCTTCTTGGAGAACTGATCTACTTATCACTGTGCAGTAGTCTTTTTTATCCTTGATAACACTCTTTGTTCCAATGTTTGTTTTGTCTGAAACAAAGTGACTTCAAATTCTTTTTGACTAGTATTATGACATACTTTTAACCTATAACTTCTATTTAAAGTGGGTTTTTTAGAGAAAACATACAGTTGGGTTATGTTCCTGTAACTTCTCTGACAATCTCTGTCTTGTAATTTGAGTTTTTAAACTATTCCCAACCAGGGAGTGTTGATATAGTTGGATTAATATCTATAATTTTTGTAACCATTTTATGTCAATTTTGTTTGATTTCTATTCCTTTTCCCCCTTTTGCTCTCTTTTCTAAGTTATGTTGAGCATTTTGTATGATCTCATTTTATATTTTCTCAACATATTACTTTATAAAACCTTTGCAGTTGCCCTAAAATATATAAAACACAATTTTAAATGATACATGTGCATTTTCAGATAACATTATACTACTCCATATGTGTGCTGGTACCTTATAATAGAATATCCTCAGTTCCTCTCACCTATTCTTTGTGACAATGCTGCCATTATTTCATTTATTGGCATGGTATAATCACTCAATACATTGTCATTATTATAACTTTAAGCTCTTATATTTTATATAAATTAAAATAAAAAAACATTATTTTATTTTGCTCCATTTAGTCCTTCTTTGATACTATTCCCTGATTCAGGTTTCTGATTTATGTAATCTTTCCTTTGTCCAAATACTTTAGTAAAATGATTTTTGCTTGGGGACATCTGCTGACAATAATTTCCCTCTTTTTAAAAAAATTTTTTGGGCCGGGCACGGTGACTCGTGCCTGTAAGCTTCAGCTTATGAAGCGGCCAGGGCGTAGGGATCGCGGTTCGAGTCCCGCAGCGAGATCTAGTTCAAAAAAAAAAAAAAAAAAATAGCTGAGCGTGGGGGCGCACGCCTGTAATCCCAGCTACCTGGGAAGCCGAGGCTGGGGATTGCTTGAGTCCGTGGTACCCCAGGCAACGAGAGCCTGCGGTTCCATGGGCAAAAATAGCGAGACCTAGTCTCAAAAAAATATATTTTTTTTTAAATTTGAGAAATCACTGTTCCTTACTTTGAGAGAAAATTTCACTGGACATAGAATTCTAGATAGATGATATTTCTCTCTAAATTTAACAATTTCATTTTTCTTGATTGTATGACTTTTGGTGAAGAGTCCTTGATAATTCTTATCTGTATTCCTTGTTAGGTTAAATTTTTTTTTCTTTTTTTATGTTCTTTCAAGATTTCTTCTTCCAATGTTTTTCTGCCGTTTGAGAATAATATAGCATAATAATATAGTATACCATGATATACCTTATAATATTCATTTGCATTATATATGATGTTCCTACATGTGTGGTTTGATGTTCATTGTTAATTTTATGAAGTTCTTGGCCATTGTTGCTTCAAGTATTTCTTATGTCACATTTTCTTTTTCTTCTGTTTGGTATTTCAAATTGTATTACCTTTAGAAACTGTTCCATACATAGTCCTTGGGTGTTGTGTTCTCTTTTTTTCCACCCCCCCCCATTTCATGTCATTCTTCATTATTTTTTTCTACATTTCAGTTTGAGGAGTTTCTGCTGAGGTACTTTCAAGCTGACTGATTCTTTTCTTGGCTCTGTTGAGTTCACTGATGAGACTACCAAAGACATTCTTCATTTCTGTTATATTGTTTTTGTTTTTTTAGCATTTCTTTAGATTGCTTTCTTAGGTGTTACCATCACTCAGTATTTATAGTACCCATTTTGTTTGCTGCCTGCCTTTCTACTAGAACCTTTACTATATTAACTATAATTATTCAAAATTTTCTTAATAATTCCAATATCTATGCTTTATCTAAGGTTCTCATGATTGCTTTATCTCTTCACTTTTTTCTTATCATTTGCATGCATTATGATTTTTATTTTATTTTTTTATTATATTATTTACTTTATTTTACACCATTATCTGCCCAGGATCCTCCCACCACCTTCTCATCCATGAACCATCTTAGTCTTTTGTGCCCCTCCTACACCCAATTCCCCTCATTCCCCTCTCAAGCTCTGTGCTTCAATTTTGCTGAAAATTAGTTTAAATTATTCTTGTCTGGTTGATTGCTTGTTTTCCCTTTGTCCCTCATATAAGTGAGACCATCCATTATTTCTTTTTCTCTCTGACTTATTTCTGCTAGCATGATTCCTTCTAGCTCTATCCATATTGCTGCAAATGATATAGTTTTTTTTTTTTTTTTTTGTCTGATGAATAGTATTCCACTGTGTACATAAACCACAACTTTCTGACCCATTTGTTTATTTTGGGGCCTCTGGGTTACTTCCACATCCTGGCTATTGTAAATAGTGATTCAATAAACATCTGGGTACAGGTGTCTTTTTGGATTAGAGTTTTTGTACCCTTTGGGTAGATTCCTAGAAGTGGGATTGCTGGATTGAATGAGAGTCTCATTTTCAGCAGTTTAAGGGTTCTCCACACAGCTTCTGTGGTGGTTGGATCAGTTTACATTCCCACCAGAAGTGTAAAAGTAATTTTATACTCTCTCTCCACATCCACACCAGCACTTGCTGTTGCCCCTGCCCCCCCCCCCCTTTTTTTTTGATATGGGCCATTCTTACTGGTATAAGATGGTATCTCCTTGTGATTTTGATTTACATTTCCCTGATTATTAGTGATGTTGAGTATTTTTCCATAGTGACTATTGGTTATTTGTATTTCCTCTTTTGAGAAGTGTCTTTTTAGATCTTCTCCCCATTTTTTGACTGGGTCTTTTGTCTTATTTTTGTTAAGTTGTGTGAGTTCTTTGTGGATCTTTGTTATTAGGCCCTTATCATCTGTGTGTAGGGCAAAGGTTTTTTCCCATTCAGTTGGTTTTATTTTTGTTTTTGTCTCTTTTACTGTGTAGGAGCTTTTTCGTTTGATGTCCCAGCTGTTTATGTTTTCCTTCATTTTTTTTTACCATCTGTAGATGTGTCCAGAAAGAGGTTCTGAAGTATAAGTGTTGGAGTGTTTTGCCCACTTTTCTTCTATGTACTTTATGATTTCAGGTTTATATCCAAATCTTTTATCCATTTTGAGTTGGTTTTTGTACATGGTATGAGGGAGTGGTGTAGATTCTTTCTTTGCATGCATTATAATTTTTATTGAAAATTGGACATGGTGTATCGGGTAATAGGAATGTGTATGGGTAGCCCTTCAGTGTGAGCTCAGTTCATTAGACTAGATTTGAACCCTATTTAAAATCAAGCTCTAAATTCTTGTAGGTACCATAAACTTTACATTCTTCTAGTATCTTTATTTTGTCTTTTGTACTGACTTCGAAGATATTCTATGTTTATTCAGGAAGAGTCTGTGCCTTGTGACAACTCCACTGTTTTTATATTGGAGTCTTATAGTGGAAGGTTGTGGCGAGGGAAAGTTTTCTATAATTTTATGATAAAATCTCCATCTTTTAGTGGATTGGGACTTTCAGAATTGTTTTTGTCTCTCCTCAGGTGGAATTGGTCCCCTCTACACTGTCTCTCACTCCCTCCTTTTGCTGCAACATTAACCAACCTATTTCCTTTAAATCTTTTCCCTCTTACTATGCCCTCCTCACCCAGCACCTCCAAACCGAGTCACAAAGAAAGCTGTTGGGAAAATCTTAGAGGCAAAAAAACTCTTGAAGGTGTGGATACTACCCACAACTGCTTTGTCTGGTAGTTTTGCTTTAAGTATCTTTGTTCCAAAGTCTCCCTGCAACTATCACTGTCTATCTAATTAGCCATAAGGCAATTTTACTGTAAAAGAGAAAATAACTGGTTGATAGTTTGGTTGTACTTCTCTATTGATGTAATTAGTGTACTCAAGCTACTTTTTATGTTTGGTTTTATTTTTTCCATTGACAAAATAAAAAACCAATGTGAACAGATTTTGTAGTAGAGTTGTATATGGTCTGTTTTAGACTTTGATTTCATACTTGCAGGAGGTTCAATCACTGACAAATACAAAAAAATGTATAATTCTATAAAGAAGTAAAAGACTTAGAAGACAAGTGGCTAGGTCTAAGCCACAAAGGAAAATCAATTCTTTGCACAACAATTGTTTTGATACATATTTAAATGTATTTGTATATTTTGTATTTAAGTAGTTTTAAAAGTATTAATATTTGAAGCATTTATATTCAAATACTTTGTCCTTTTAATTTTATTATTTCAATTTTAATGTTTCAGGAAGCCCTTTTGAATATCCCTGTTTTATTTTCATTCTTTTCTTTTATGGCAAAATTACCTTACTGTCTATTATTTATGCCACAAAGACAATTTCCTTGGGGAAACATGCGGTGAAATTATCTAGAACCTGTGACTCTAGCCCAGGAGTTTTTTATTCTTATGTTAATCCAGATAGTTTTCAGCAATCAATCAATTGAAATTATCATTTCAATATTCCCATCAGATTCTGTGTCCAGTAGCTTCTACCTAAGATAAGTATGTATCCATTGCTGTTTTTCTCTGAATGTGAGTGTCTCTTTATATTTTGAGACACTGGTGCTTGTCTTGTGATCTCAGTTTGCCAAATGCAAGATAACTTGTCCATTTTCAGTTTGTCCAGCTTCATTTTGCAAGAGCAGATGTGACATCTTCCAAACTTTTTATAAGTGATACTGACCTCAGAGGCACATTAAGGTTTGAGAAGCTCCTTGAGTGAACAGTTTAGGTTCTATGATGAGAGAGGCTAAAGGATCTGGGGCAAGGAGGTAGGGTGGTGGTGTCGGGGTGTGAGGGTGGGAGTTGGGTGGTTGGTAGGGGAGTGGACAACAACGATGACAGAAGATCTAGGTCTGCCTTGAGGGAACTCTGGATGTCACAGGGGACACCATTTCCTTATTTGGTAAAGAAGATCAATTCCATCTGCTTCAGAGTGAATAATGTGACAGGTGAGAAGTGTTACTCTTATAGGAGGTGTCACCACAAAAGAGGCATCCCCCTAGCTGCAGAATGGTTATGGGCACTTCCATAATGTCAATAGTTCAGATGCCTTGGACTACAACTCCCAGTATGCTTTGAATATGACATCCAGAAAGGGAGGCAGCTAGGAAGGAGGGATATGGAATCAAGGAAGGAGAGGATGCTCCTGGTACTTTAGCGCTTTGACCGATTAGCTCTTCAAGATGATGGCAAGTGTCATCTTGACCTCATGGTGGATCATCCAGTTTGAATGTGCAAGGTGAATACCAGTATCTTCCCCACTCTAAGCCCTAAGGCCTTGTCCAAACCATATATATGTTTTTTTCCTTGTTGGGAGGTGCCTTGGATGGTGCCTTAGGGGTTTCAGTTGCCTTTGTCCAGATTATTTGGCTGGACTTTGGTTCATCAGGGGATGTGTACTTTTTGGAGTTTGATCAGGAGTCTCCCCAGCTCTGTAACTGGACCCTGTTAGAACGGCAAAAATTTATTTTCCCCTTAACAGTTTGGAGTCCCCGAGTACTTCTCAGTTTCACCCTGTATCTGAGTTCTTTCTGTCAGTGTAAGATGTCACACTCCACTACTCTGGACCTGGTGGTGCCAGCATGTCAGAAAAAAAAGACCTCAACTTTCTGTGGGGTTACTTTCTCTGATGTTCTTCTATGCCTTTTCTGACTTGCACTCTTTTTGTAATCAGTGCCACATCTGCAAAACATCAGCCTGTGGCAACTTGGTTTTTCTCAGCCTGCTTCTCTCTCTCCCTCTCTCTCTCTCTCTCTCTCTCTCTCTCTCTCCCTCACACACACACACACACACACACACACACACACACACACACCAACACTGGCTGGCCTCCAACCATCAGAAACATGCATCCTGTCAGCTTAAAGGAGAGTTGACAGGACCCACCAGGGCAACACACTCTGGGCTCTGGGCTCATGGAACATGCTCCTGCTGGACATTGCTTAGTCCCAGAGCCATGCCAACATAAGGCAACACCACAAGCCTCCCCTCTTTGCTTGACCTTTCCTCGCTCCATGCCTGTGGGCCTTGGAGAGCAGCTGCAGAAGCCTGGTTGACCTCCAAAGTCAGCTCCTGAGAACTGGCTGCCAGGGAATTCTCTTGAATGGGGCCGTCCAAGGGATGGACACATTTCCTGGTCTTAAAGCAGAGAAATTAGAAACAGAAAGAGACATGGAAAGATATTCTGCCCAAAATAAGCCCTGCCCCCAGCAGTTGAATGAAAGTTCTCTTTCACTTAGATATATTTTATTTTTAAAAGTTCAATTTAATAGTTTTTAAAAACAAGGTGGAATAGGTCAGAAATTTGTAAAAAAACCAAAACAACAATCCACTGGAATTCTCTTTTTCTACCAACCCCTCTTTGTGAGGCTGCTTTATGAAGCACTTAGAGAGTTTCTCACAGCTTCACTTAGATCATATTTTTAAAAGGTAATGGTTTTTCAGGACCCTGAGTAACCTGGTCACCCCTATAGCCTTCATTCTCTGAATTTGTGCCATTTCCCAAGTTCAGCCACTTCAAGTGGATAAAGGACTGTTGGATGCTTCAACTGAGGACAGTTAAAGGACCAGCTGACTCTCTTAACATTTCACATGAGAGAGTTTCTTTGTGTGTCATTTGGGAATTGGGAACAGGTATGGCATCATCAAGGCTTTCCAGTTTTGGGGACTTCTTGACCAACTTCCTAGGAGTTGGAGGAAAACAGATCTTATGGATGCTGACATTGTGCATTCTCAGTTACTAGTCTTACCAGCTTACTGTCTTCCCCAGAAAAAACACCATGGATAGGGAAATAGGGTTCTCTTATTCCTGCCTGCTCTAGAAAATTTTCTGAAAATTTCCACTGAAAATGTCTACCTTTTACTCGCCTTGTCACTCATGAAGACACATTGTCTTTCTTTCTGTGATTATTTGTTTAGGGCTCATATCTTTGTACTTGCTTCAAGGCAAACAGCAAATACCACTTTATTTCTGAATTCTTAGGTTCTACCACAGTACCAGATACATAGTAAACACTTGAATATTTGATGTTTATTTTTGATAACATAACATAGCCCTATGGATTTACTCTGTTATTTGTTCTGTCTTACAGATGAAGGAACCAAAACTTTAAACAACTCACTCAGGTCACCTAATTGGGACTCCCGATATGAGTGATTGATTATTTTATTTTCTACTACTTTCCCACCCTCATCCCACCCTACCCATGGTTTCAGTTGATGCTATAAATTTTCCTGGTGTGTGAGGGGATGAGAAAGAAAATGAATACACCTTGTGCATTCTTAGGAAAATTTCACAGGAACAGAAAGGAGAAACATGCTTGAGGGACCTGTAAATAAGGATGGTTTAAAAAAGGTGTATTTTAGGCAAGAGGTCACAAAAGGCACTTTGAATGGCAAGCACTGACTCTGGAATATATTTGGTTGAACTTGCCACTTTAATGCTTGTTTTGGCAGATCAGAGTTAGAAAACTCTTTCAGCAATCAATGGGATTAAAAAAATTGTAAATGGATCTAATGATTTGTTGGTTTATTCCAGTTATATTTTTGGTTAAAATATCAGTTAATCAATTTCACATTTTCGGGCACGATGGCTCGTGCCTGTAAGCTTCAGCCTATGAAGGGGCTGGGGCTAGGGATCGCGGTTCGAGTCCCGCCTGCGGCCCGTAGCGAGACCTAGTTCCAAAAAATAGCTGGGCATGGTGGCGTGCGCCTGTAATCCCAGCTACCTGGGAAGCTGAGGCTGGGGATTGCTTGAGTCTGTGGTACCCCGGGCAATGAGAGCCTGTGGTTCCACCGACAAAAATAGCGAGACCTAGTCTCAAAAAAAAAAAAAATCAATTTCACATTTGCCATTGCAATTGTTAGATGTGAATCACAGTTAGAATTTGATATTTCTCCTTGGGGAAAGATGGGCATCCTCATTTTTTTGAATGAGCATCATACACGGTCCTTTGTGTTGAACTAACGGTGACATCTTTGAAGATGGGTTATGTCTTCTCTTGCTGAGCTAGCTCCCACAGTGTCCAATAAATGACTGGGGTTTAGGGGTCTAAGGTCTCTTCTGCCACTACCTTTATGAAGCTTGGGAAAAATTCCATGATCTGCTTAGGATGATGTTTTCTTTTGAGTTAAATGAAGGCAAAATGACCATTAAAGATTCTTCTGGGTTGAAAGTTCAGTGAGTCTGTGACTCTAGGTGTTTATTTTGGTCCTTCCTTTGTAGTCCTCTCTCTTTAGGAATAGTGGAAGGGTCAGAGAGGCAAAGCCACTGTCCAGTCAACACCTGCATAGCCAGTCTGACAGGTGGACCTTGAGAATAAACAGTCTCTATGTGTGTTGGCCAAGTGCTGAGACTGCAGCCTGCATCTGGCCTCCTTGGCTTCTGTCGACCCCTTGGCTGCCACATCAGTCTTTGGAATCTCCTCGTCTCCGGCAACTGCTCAATAGTTTGCTTTTTCTTCTCCTAAGAGACAGTCAAGGGCGTTGGGGGGCTTGTTACTTTGGGATGTCTGCCACATTTATGACTGCCTTATACCCTCTAATGAGTGACAGATTTATTTGACAATTTTTGATAAGTGGGTTGTTTGTGACTCGCTGACGGAAGGAATTATTTGTAATTCCAACTTGAAAGGCTGACCATCTGAGAGCAATGACTAAGGGAGTGTGCATATTAAAAGGTCATTCATCGTTGCTTAACATCCTGTCATATATCATCTTCTGATCTTTCTGTTTTCATTGTTTTGATCTCAAAAAAAAAAATCTTTTCTAAATGCGAGAGCTGGAAATTGGGAAATGACAGGACTATTTATGGTCCCTGTAAGCAGCTGACCCATCTCAGCGACCAACGTTACAAGCATGTTGTGTTAAAGTCCCAATCCTTTGCTCTTGATTTTAATTACTTGGAATTCATTGAACTCAAGGCACCCTGGATTCTGTTTCCTGCTGCGATTTGGTAATGGTGACATTCTGACTTGGCCGAGTTAGCGTCACTCTGCTGAGTCATGGTTCTCTTAACTTTGTCCAGGTTTCTACAAACCTAAGAACTAGAATTTGGTCACTTTGCAGGTGTCTGGAACTGTTCCCACTGTCTATTCCTAAATAAAGAGACTGACTACAAACTATTGCCTTAAGGAAATAGAAAACACTTTTTTTCCACCAGGTTCTCACCTCTGATTGATGATATTTAAGGTCTAGTACAGTGAGCTATCAGTTTTGTGACTATTGATCCATTGACTGATCATTTGAATTCTAAGCAGTTTAGGTGAATTTTTGGGGTTGCGGGTAATTGCTGTTACTCTTGGTTACCCTTTTTTGGGCTGACAGCTATTACGGTCCCCCTATTTCAGGTGAGAAGTGGTTAGCTAACTTGGCTAAAGTCATTCAGTTAGCAAGTGGCAGAGCCAAGATGTGAACAAGGGAGGTCTGACTAAGGAGTCTGTACTATAACTATCCATGATTTATTGTAAGTTAAAATGACTCTAGTTCTTGAACACTTACATCAGCAAGCCATCTGGGAGATGTGTGAAACTGGTTGTGGTAGGCAGTGACAGGACTAGTCAGATGGCAGATAGGCGTTACCAGCACAGTTTTTTTCAAGTTATTGGAAAATAGACTAATCTCCTCCTCAAAAAACCAGAACAAGAACTCATCAATACATAGCTTGATTTTTGCAAACAAAGTATAGTTATATTGGATTCAAAGACCCAAAAGTAATACAAATACTGTGTTTCTAAGGAAAAAATGAACATAGTGAAAGGATAAGATTTCAAAGGTGAAAGCCAGCAAATCAAGACCAAAATTGTGAGAGACCATTGACATAAATGACTGATTCTTTTCTCAGAAGGCAGAAACTTGTACTAAAATATATTTTCAAATGCTTAAGACAATTAGTGACCAAAAAAGGAATAATGATGAAAAATAAGTTAGCATAGCAATTCTTAAATTTACCCAAGGCAGCTAAAGAAATACTATGTGTATTTTACTTGATAAAATGTACAGATGGTGAAAAAAATGTACAGGTAGGTGTGGGTATGGGTCGTTTGGCGGAGGGCAAAAAATACGCAAAGCATAAAAAAAGCACCCAGAGAGCAGGAAAATGATAGAAAATTTATCAGTGATTTTTATTTGCAGTCATTCTTTAGGAATAATGTTTTCCATAATCAAAGCAGAATTTCTGTGATCACAGAAAATTTTTGCCACTTAATTTTATTTCTTTACTCTGTGATATATTCATGTTAGTGAATGACATCGATGTGCTTTTAACCTGATGTTTAATATTCTATGCTATAGATATTTATTTTGTTAACTTCTTAGCAATGAATCATTGAGACTAACTATAACTTTCACTGTACAAGCTTTCAAAGAACACTCCTTGTTCATGCCTCCTACAATGGCTGTTATGCTTCAAGAGAACTTTCTGGGAACAAAGCTGAGTGACACTTTCGGATGTTAGCCTGTCATATTCATCTCATGCAGACCACAATGTCTCCAGGCTGTTCCCAGTCAATATGGCTGAGTATGGCAGGGCTATTCCACTGGTCTGATGTGTGATTCTAGGACAACTTCCCCTGGGAGTCCCCCCAGAGATTTGGTTTAAATATTTTCAGAACTGAGTTGTGGGCTGGAGTCTACCTATCCAACCCTCCTTTCCTTTTTTTCTCTCCTCAGATATCATCCCAGTCTGAAGAAGCTACTTGTGCCTTTCCTCTTGATGCCTTCTTCAAAGCTGTTTCCCTTAACAGATCTCTGGCATGGCCAATCTTGCCTTGGCATTTGCTTCTTAGGGCAACTGAGATTTTTAAGGACATCCCTTACTTGCAAGGTTAAGCCTAACACAATTTCTCTCTACTTCTAATGATGGCAGTTTTTATCCTCCTTCCTTGTATATTGTGTGCTTAGGAGAAACGAAGTTTTTGCTGAATCATTCTCTCTGTGGGATCACAAACCTGCCCATCCATCTGGAGATAACCTTTCCACGGAACAGCTCCATAGGGATATCTAGTTTTCAGCTGGAGCCAAGTCATGGTGATTTATGCTCTGAATTCTTTTGCTCAGTTCACTAATGTCGTAACTTAGGAGTCTTTCTTTTCTAAGTGTTCGCTCATTTATCTTTCAGTACTACTTTTAAGGCACAAATACATGTGTCATCAATACTAATCCAAAAGATAACTAGCATGAAATAAAATAGGCTTGCAGTTATGATGTTAATCTTTTTTTTTCTTTCGAAAGAGGTTTCTGGAGCAGAGAGAAGTATATCAGCAGAGGACCATTTCTTTACAGAGACATAGCATAAAATGAACCGTTCCTACCCAGTTCTTAGTGTTAAATACTTGACAACAATGTAAAACTATTCTTATCAGTCAAAGTTGAACCTGGAGATGCTAAGCACCAAGTATTTGAATTTGGAAAGTTTAATATGGAGATTACTAACTAATAACAGGAGTTTGGAACATGGAGGGATTGGCAAGTAGGAAGTAGATGGAGCACTCAAGAATGCAAGGATAGGCAGACTAAGGAGTATGCACTGCTAAGGATGGGATGATGCACCCAAGAGCCTTCGTTCTCTTTCAGGTGAATTCAGACCTTGTTGGGAAGACAAGACTGACTGGTTGGTAAGCTGAGTGAAGTGCTGTGCCCTGTGGAATATGCCCTCTGTTAATGCTGGCGGAGTTGCCAATAGAGAGGAGCCTTGCCAGTGTCAGAAGAGTTGCTGGCTGCTGGTTTTTGTTGGCTGTTGCTTGCTGGGGAGATCATTCTTTTTTTTAGCTAACATTACTTTATAGCACAGCATATGGTTCAGGTAAATAGGTTCACACTTTCTCAGATGTATATCACCACACCATACTCACCCCTAGAGCATCTATCCCCTAGAACATATACCAACTGGCCCCCTCCCCACTTTGTTCCCACCCATAACTTTGCCTCTTCTAATAGCTTCAATCATATAGTCATATTTCTAGGCTTAATTTTGGTTTTATTTTATGAGTTTCTTTTTTTCACTTCTCTTTTAAATATGAGTGAAATTACCTTGTATGTGCCTTTCTCCTCCTGACTTATTTCACTTTGCATTATCTCCTCCACCACATTCCCATTTTTGTGGTTGTCAAAGACAAAATTTAATCTTTTTAGCAGTTGAATAGTGTTCATCATGTATATGTGTCACATCTTCTTAATTCATTCATCTGTTGTTGGTAGTTATATAACTCATGCTTAACTTAGTTTTAAAGAATTCTTGAGGTGGAATTTCCATTTCTCTTTCCTTTAGAGAAATTTTTTATGCTGATGTCTAGTTGAATTGTGGCCTTATTCTCTCTCTGTCCTTTATGAGACCAGCGCCAAAACTAGGACAAAGTGGTTTGGGCATCTTTAGCTATTGAATAAACACTTGGGTCAAGCGAAACCCATTACAACCAACCATCCATCTGCTCACACAAAAAGATGACAAGAGCAGAGGTCATTAAATTATGAAGTACTCAGAGCCAATATAAGAATTTCAGAATGCAGTTAGTATTTCCCCAAATAGTGTCTGTTTTAACTTTTATTTCTTCCAGCATGCCAAGAGAACAAAGTCCCATGGAACTTGGATACTTAAGGTTAGTTAGAGGAAAAGGAACTGGCAGAGAGAGCTGAGAAGTATTAGCCAGAGAAGAAGGAGGTAGAATAGGCACCAGAGAAGTGAAGAGAAGGTTGTTTCCTGGAGGGAAGAATGCACCTGTGTCAAAGAAAGCTAAGTAAGTCATGGTCAAGTAAGATGTACGTTATAAGATAGACAACTTAGGTGCCTTTGATGATTTAGCCAGTGCTTTCTAGAAGAATACTGGGACCATGGTTTGATAGAAACAGGATGAAGAATGAGAGGTGAGGAAGTTGTGACAACAAGTGTAGATAACCTTTGAGAACATTGCCTGTAAAAGTAAGAAGGGAGGGAGAAAGGGAAGGGATATTGAAATCATGTGTACAATAGCTTGTCAGGAGATCTTTGCTCACTTTTTAAAAAAGGTGATAGAGTATAGCATATTTTACTAGAGTAATTTTTATTATTTCTGAGGTCTTAGGAAGATAGATGCCATTATAAGAAAGAGGAATAATAGAGATCCTCCTAGAAAGCAAGAGGGTTATAGAAGGTACATGAGGTCTGATTTTTCCTGCGCTATAACAGGAAGACAGGGAGAGAGGAAGGGAGAACTGTGCTATGCAGACAAGATTAAATGTCCATCTGCTTTATATTTTCTTTTATAACGTTTGACAATGAGCATCTTTCTTTGAGATGAGGTGAAGAAATGAGAAACTATTCAGAAAACAGTAACTTGACAAAGGACAATAAAATCACCCAGCTTTTCATTCTTTGAAAAAGTTTTAGTTTCAAAGAAATGAACAACTTTGTTTTTTTTTTTTTTTTTTAGCTTCTTTTATCCTGTCACTTCACCTATACTTGACTCACCGAACTCCTCTGACCTCTCTCCCCTGCTACTGTTGGTTTATTCCAGTCTTGCTTTCAGGTTCAACCCAGACTGGCAAAAGAGTAACAGCTAATTATCAACTCTGGTTGATAGTGTGTCTTCAGATTTGGAACTAAGGAAATTCAGATTTTCTCTGAGAGTTAAAGTGTTAAAGTCTAAAACCAGAATAAAGAGGTACACAGGTATTGGGGAGAAACAGGGAGCTCTCAGTAGACAACCCTGGTGGCTGGAGTGCACGCATGGCTAGCAATGATGAAAGAGGCATCAATTGCTTATGAGGTGTAGAGCAAGAGAAGAGAGAGAGAGACAAATGTTGGCAGTGCTTATCCAAAGGCTGTCTTATGGGTGGGGAGTTCTGGTTAATAGTTTTGAATGCAGAATTTCTATGGATTCATGTTTTCTCATTCCCTAGACAATGATTTTCCATTGCTGATGGAAGATGTCCTTGAACTTGGTTAGTGAGTTTATCTCTGTGATGAGAGGCCCCAATTTTGGTCACTGATTAGAATCACTTGGGGGGTTTCTGGAAAGTCTAATAGCAGGTGACAACCCAGACCAGTTAAATTAGAATCTTTGATTGTGTGACCTGGATGTCATTCTTTTTTAACCTCCTTCCTCACCCCTCAAGTGACTCCCTGGTAGTGTCATTCTCAGTGTGCTGATGAACTATAGCTCATTATAGTTCCTATACCACTATAGCTCCTGAAGAGCCTTAGGGCCAAGTGAACCTTAAGAGAATCACAAAGATGAGGAGTGTATTCTGTAAGAACTTTGGGTGGACAATGAGCTAGCTTTTTCTGAAGAGGGGCATTCAATATACTTCCCAGACAATCTTATTGTTTCCAGATACTGTCCAGTTTCAAGCAGCATTAACCTAAACCACCTTAGCTAAACCACAGGTATCTTCTCTGTGAGATCTGCAAGAAACTCTTGCCTTCGTTTTCTCAAATAACTGAACTAAAAGGGTGGGCAGATCGGGCAGTCATAAAGCACCTGCTGAGAGGTAGGAGATGCTTCAGCATTGCACAGAGATCCTTGCTTTCTCCAGGAGAGAATGTTCTATCTTAAGGACTGGTTGACTATTCTTCAGTGATTTTCTTCAGGCCAGGTCATTCAGGTAGCTATGAGAGTTTTGCTGAATCTCAGAAGATGTGTCTGAGCTCAGAATTGTTCATTCCAACCACTCCCTTGGTTCCCAGTTACACTGTACCATAGCCATTGCCATGGTTCCTGCCCCGTCACTACAGCAACTTTGCCAGCAGCCTGAAGGCTGCAGGACTGCTGCCTTGAGCCCTTCATCTGTGATATCCTCAAGCTTCACAAGGAGGAGAGAGTTTCTGAGCAGCTTTACAGGACACTGAGAAATGTGAAAAATTTTGCTAAGGGGGGCGCCTAGAGACATTCTTTTACAAGATAATAAAATATTTCATCAGAATAAGGAGACAGAGGATGTTGGGAGGAGAGGTAGCATATGAATAAAGGTCTGTCTAGATGTTAAAACCCAATGATCATTCAGTTATTTTCTGGCTTTACAAAGACTGAGTTGGGTAAAGAAATGAGAAACTGGTCATTTGAAAGGTAACGCATACAGAGCAGAATGTAATTTATATAGGTGGAATTCAGTCAGGGAACTGGACTTTGGGCTTCTGAGCCAAAACAAATCTACAAAAGTCAAGAGAGTTTAAGAAGATAGGTTTAAGAAGATAGTTTAAGAAGAAGGTGGGATAAAATGGACACGTATTCTCTGAGAGCTGGAAACTGAGCCCCTTCCCTTCCATTCTGTCTTCCAACATTTCTTTCCCCTGTGCTTTGGGAATGATGTTCCCTAGAGTGAGAATGATGGCATTTTGTCCTCTGCAAGTCTTTTGACATATTAGGACTCTCCAGCTGAGATTTCCTGGCCTCTTTCTCTCTGCTGAGAAGTGTGAATGGCAGTCAGTCAATGAAGTCTGTCTTTGCGTGCAGTGAAAGAGTGTTTCCCAGTAGAGGGCATCCTTACTTAATGGATTTCTCTTTACCCTCAGAATTATTTGCAGTTACTGATGTCCACTAGGGAACAGATTTTGCTTCTAAAGATTTGGTAATTTAGCTTTTTTTTTGCAAGCCATTTATACAAAAGGTGCTAAAGTGTTAAGAAGATTTGTGCCAATATTTTTCTTAGTTGGTAGTGATATGCTGGACTATTAAAAGTGGTAGTAACAGATCACACCAATGGTTTCTTTTTTCAAAAAATTATATATATATATATATATATATATATATATATATATATATATCTCACATCATTTTAATCCCTGGGGGTCACCCACCACCTCTCTTCCCCAAGACATCAATGGTTTCACTGAATTTGTGCTGATTTTATTTACTTGTAAATTCAACAAATATTGACTGAGTGCCTTCTGTGTCTGAGACATGAATATATAAGGGGGCGCCTGAGCCAAACCTTCCAGGAAAATAATTTTTTATATATAGAGGGGATAAGATATAAAAGCAGGAAGTTAACATGCAAGACAAAATATTTGTTCTGTTTCAAATACTTGCCTATTAGAAGCACTGACTTCTCTAATATTAATTGTTGGTGGGCTTTAGAATTCTTTCCATTTCCTGTTGTAGATGGCAGCCAGAACATTCAAGTTGTTTTCAAATCTTTTAGCTTCTGCCAAAATTGATTTGTTCAGGCCTCCTTTCTACTTTGGAAATCCGGCTATATTTTAAGAGGAAATTAATCTGTACATTGCAATTCCACCCATAATTTTTAAAATAGATTATTTGGAAAGACTTGTTCATTGTCCTGGTTTCTTTAAAGTGTTTCCATTTCTAGTGAAAAAGGGGAATTGTTGTAACTCGCCTCTCTTAGGCCCAGAGGAAATCTGGAGTGCAATTTGGAAGTGGCAGTTACTTAACCTTTTCCTATCAACGTTGGCCAAGTGTGTGGGTCGAACATGCTGTAGGCATGAGACTGGCGGCAGTCTCCAGAGGTTCAGGTGATCACAGCAGGTTGGTATCACAGATAGAAACAAGCCATCCTCCACGACTAGATGTTCTTATCATTTCAAGGACAGGAATTTCAGACCCACAAGGAGGACCAGAACCAACAGTGTCTGAAACTTGTTATCCTGACAGCTTGTGACACCTTCTGAGAGTAAGCAGAGGGATGCTGTAGGGCAGATATGAGTATGGGAATGCAGTGCATTTTGGGTTCCTTGTCCTGTGAGAGATCTAGAAGCAGTACCTGAAATTCAGACAGTAACATGGAGTTAGGTGCTGGACCTTGGAACATGCTAGTAGGTTTGGGTTCCTCCAGAGGAAGGACATGTATTTGTTCAGTGGCTTAGGGTGACCACACTGTCTATTATTGTCCTGCTTGGGGAGACACCAGACTGACTCAGTGTGTCTGACCTCTTGGAGATGCTGCCATTCTGAGGCTGTGTAAGCTGAAATTCTCAGCTCATTTCCAGGGACAGCAATTTGGTGTCATTGTTTTTCCTCCAGATTCCCTTTGCTGCCTCGTCTCATACATCCCCAGGAACTGTGTGTTTTTTTTTTTTTTTTTGACAATGACTCCGGGCAGCTCTTTTTTTCTGGAGAACTGTCCTCATGCGAAGGGAGTTACTATATCATGGTGTTTGTGACCCTTTCAGTAATTCCTAAACTATGACAGGCTCAAAATGGGTACTAGAGATCATACCTTGTACCTCAAGGTAGGAACTAATTTTGCAGTTTACCTTACGATCCAGAGTTATCCATGGAATTAGGTTGAAGGTAAAGTCAGATGAAACTGCCTTCTAGCTTCACAACTTTACTTGTTTCACCCTTCGTTCTCCACTTCCCTTCTGCTAAGAGTATTGCTGCAATAAATCTAGAAATCTTACCTGAGCTATTACTGTTTTGTGTTGTAGGGTACATAGATCTATCTATCTATCTATCTATCTATCTATCTATCTATCTATCTATCTATCTATCTATCTATCTATCTATCTATCTATCTGTCTGTCTGTCTGTCTGTCTGTCTGTCTGTCTGTCTGTCTGTCTGTCTGTCTGTCTGTCTGTCTGTCTGTCTGTCTGTCTGTCTCTCTATCTATCTATCTATCTATCTATCTATCTATCTATCTATCTATCTATCTATCTATCTATCTATCTATCTATCTATCTATCTATCTATCTATCTATCTATCTATCTATCTATCTATCTATCTATCTATCTATCTATCTATCTATCTATCTATCATCTACCATCTATCTGTCTGGGTATCTGATTTATTTGTTGTCTATTTGCACTCATTTATTCCTCTCCATTTTATGAGACTTTTTTATTCATGTATCAGATGGCTCTGTGCTTCAGTCCATTTTGACATCAAAGGTCAGTTTTGTTAAATCCAAGTCAGTGATAGAAGTTTCATTCTCCTTTCTAGCAAGTGGTTTAAGAATGACATGTGACCCAATTCCAGTCAATAACACCACAGGGAAGTCTGCTAATGGGCATGTCTCTTTGAGCATAGGAAGAGAGCAAAGGAAAAGATAAGTTTATATTCTTAGTTCTGGACACTGTCCACTGAGTACATGACAGAGCTTCAGCAGCCATTTTGTAATCATGAGGAGATGCCAAAATATTCTGAGACACTGAGGGTTTTGAAGTCATTGAGTTGTTGAATGAACTAATGCTGGAGCTGTTCCCAACTTTACATGAATATTAAAAAAAATCACATTTGTTCAAATAATCTCTAATTCCATCTGCTACTTTTTGTAAATGAGAGATATACCTTTAATGCTAACTTTGAAAAAAGCTGCTTTCTAATGACTGATAATGAAGCTAGAAAAACAATAATTGATACTTCATTCAAGATTTCTATCCTAATGAGAAAAATGGGTTAGTAGGAATTTGTATAATATCTTATCTTGCTTATATAGCTGGTTATTGACTGGGCCTAATTTATAGACTCCAACATAGGAAATTGGCTTGTGTTTCTTCCATCCCTGATTTCAATCATTCTGTTGCATTTATTTTCCTTCCTCTCACCCCGTGACAGCTTTTTGCTCACTATTTAAGTGAGTCTCACTTTGTGTTATAAAATATAGTCGAAACCGAGTCAACACTTTAAATCTTGCATTAGATTAAAAATATGTTCTTTTCCTACAACTCAGGTCTGAAGGCTCAGGCTTGGAGTTAGGAAAAGGGGAAAGATTTCCTTTCTTGATCTTGCTTTAAAAAGTTTATTTTCTTACACTGTTGTTAATTTTTGTACAATATTTCGTTTCTCCCCCCCATAGATCTCCCACCACCATAGCACCCGTGAACCATCACCACAGTCCCTCATGCTTCCTCCCCTATTTTTACTCCCCACCGCCCCTTGCTAGATGCCTCAGATCTAAGGTCAGTTTGCAAGTTTTGTCTTTTTCTGGACTCCTTGTTTGGTTTCCCTATATTTATAAATGAAATAGTCTGATATTTCTTTTTCCTCCTGACTTATTTCACCTATCAGAATCCCTAAGGGGAAAGATTCCTTTAATATCTTTTTTTTAGCATCCTATTTCCACTAGGGTCTTGCGTTCACATGTCAGTGCTGGGGTGCTTAGTGTAGTTCTCTTGGCTGACACTTGCTAGTTGCCATGTCTTCTATTATGGTTGGTGTTTGGATGCTGGCTCTCTTGTGGGCACTTGTATGGGCTCCTTGAGCATCTTTTATAGGGCATTATTATACTTTGTAGTCCTGAAGCTGCTGATTTACTTCTTGTTTGACCTTCTGATAGCCCTACTCAGCTTCTGCACTCCCTTTCCCAGCTATCTACCATGCACAGTCTTTTCCTTTTCCCAAAAGGCATCCCTTTTGTTGGGTAACATAAGATGCCTTGAGCCTGGCTATCTTCCACATCAGCTCCTTGGTCAATTTGCATAAGCATCCTTAGCCCACAAAAGGATGACCTGAAACTTGCTGGATGCTGACTTCTCTGCCTTGCTCATCGCAGAAAGCTTCGGTCAGTTCCATACTCTCCTATCCTGCCTTCTGCTTCCTCCCCAATTTGGATTTATATTAGCAGGAGCAGAGACCAGACTCTATTTGCACATACTCTAAATTTCTGGTGACATATATCAAGTTCTTCTAAGAACTTTTTGACTTGTTCTTGCCCTGGCTGCATGAAATGCACCGTGTAGTGTTCGCTTTCTGCTGGGGAGTGAGAAGCAAGTCTCCTGATCTTACTGACCCATTCTGAAGTGTTCTATTAGGGTTTCCACTTCACTCAGCCTGATACGGTATTGTATATGATGATAGTGATGATAATGAACTTATTGGGATAATGCAGGCTAATCATCCCATGTCAAGATTCTTAATGACACTTGCAAAATTCCTTTTGCCATGTAAAGTAACGTATTCTTAGATTACGGGGATTATGACATGGACATGTTGGGGGAGTATTATTCTACCTGCCATGATTGTGGTGATGTAATTAATGTTATACATACCATCATATCCACCACAGAACTCATGAATAAGAGTCCTTTTAAGTCAGATGCAATGATGTGACTCAATATGGTCAATGAAATGTGATTAGTAAACATGCTTTTCATTTCTAGATAAATCCATTTAATTACCAGTGGTCAATACCCCATCTTCACTTTTTTTCCTACATGGCAAATGATGCAGATTTGTTTTTTCAGATGTCAGAGATGTAAGAAGCTGATGCCTTTGTTAATGTGTTTCCTGAGAAATGACCTGGAATAGCTACTCACAAACATGCCTTATTATGTGTGTGAACAAAAAACTAGACCTTTATTTGAACATGTTCATCATGGGAACATGTTTTGTATGTTATGCTGTAAGATGGCTCTGTTATTTATATTTTTCCCTACCGAATGATACGATTTATATTAAATGAATTGAATGAATGATGCTCACTATGTATGCGTGTACCACCAGTGATACACGCCACTGTGAACTTTATTGTTAAAGGACTGAGATTTTGAGGTGTCTGTTACTTCAATTTTACTTTTCTCATTCTGATTGATAGCGTTCTCAGCTTTGGACCTATCGAGAATGTAAGAAAAAAAGGAGACATTCCATTCATCATGCTGTCATCCTTAGAACTGAGGTTTCATTTTTGGGTATTCCATGTACTTCCTGAAAACAAGCATGTCTTAATTCCATAATATTAAAATACCTTTAATAAATGAATCTTTTTGTATCTATTCTAGAGGACATCCCTTAAGAAAAACTTTGAGGATTTCTTGGAGATCATCGTCATAAAAATCTGATGACATCTTCTCTATTTCTCTTTGACTACCTTCTAACTCCAACCTATAACCTCCATGCCAATAAGATCTCTGAACATATTTGCTTGTTTTTACCTCTGAAAATCCAACCTAATACTCAGCTTCTTTTCCTTGAATTTCTTCTCTATTCTTTTGATCTCTTTTCTTTCAAGAGTTTAAGTCATCTCACCAAATACTAATATTTACTGGGAAGTGTTTTGGATTATGTATTTATATTTAGAACAGGCATTTATATGTCAATAGGGAAGTGGGAAGGTGAGAATGAGATGGAAAAATAGCCAATGCAGGATGTTTCAATGAGCAGGTTATTGCACAAAACCACCTGGGCTCTGGTCTGTTGGGACACTGGAAGACTGTGTAAGACACCCATTTCAGAGTTGTTCTACTGCAGAGTTAACTACATTGGGGTTCTTACTCTGACCATCCATGATGAAATTGATTGAGGGTTATTCCCAGGGACATTTATTGTACAGTTTTGGTTCTCCCTTATGGGACTAGCATGATGCAACTTCAGAGTGAGCCTGGGAGGCAGAGTCATGGCTGTTCACAACAGGAATTCAGAACCTATGGGAGAATGGACCCTGGTAACAACTAGGATCATGTCCTGTGTCCAGAGTGCTGATTGACGCCTCAAGTTACAGGATTGATACTGCTGATAACCAAATAGGGGAAACATAAGACATTTAGTTCCCTTTTTAAATTGTCAACTCTGCTGTCATACCATTTACTGTAGATGGATAAGGCAAGAATAATACAGTTTCCATATTCTTTCCACAAAACCCCAAAGCCATACAGTGAATATAGTGTTACTCCTGGCCTCAAACCAATGAGAGGCAATTTTGCTGTCTTGTTTGATTTTTGTCTTTTAAGGCAGGTCCTTTTCTGACACCCTAATTTTGACTGGTCACCCCGCTGGAGTCCTTTATTTCCTTTTGACACTGAGAGAAGTTATTTGTTCTCTTCTGCTTTTCCCACCTGTCTTCAAGTTTTCTTTCCTCCTGTCTTTTTGTTATTTTGAAGAGCCACTTTATGAAATGTTAAGTTTAGTTTTCCCTCTGTGTACCCAACTGCAGTTCCTATAGCAAAACCACATGTGCCAAGTCTTTTGATGTTCTGTTGATGCCTATCACCAGGTGTGGCCCAGGGAAAGGATTAGAGCCATACTTCTCTAACTTTAATGTCATACAAGGCACTTGAGAAATCTTGTTGAAATATAAATTTGGCTTCTCACAAACTTCTGTGCCCACATGTGGAGTGGTAATTCTCTACGGGGATTCTTGACCTTGGATACACACAGGTGTCAATGAATTTAAAGACTAACAGTGCTTGGGTTGTACCCCAGAGTCATGCCTCAGTTGATCTTGGGCGGGACATGGGCATTAGTAAAAGATGTTCAGGTGATCCTAATTTGAGAGAAAGGCATTTTCTCATGTGATTCCCTGAAACTGTACTTATTGCTGCTGCTTGCAAACATGTACTCCAACTGATGTGAGATAGAACAATGTCTTGGTGGAGAGCAAGACACTGGGTCCTGACCTCCTGGGTTTGAATTCCCTTTTCCATGTATATCTGCAAACTATGATTTAATCAACCTCCTTGTGCCTTGGTTTCCAAGTCTGTAAAATGGGTATAAGATGGTATATTCTGTTCAAGGTTTATTGTGAGTTAAAATATGCAAAGTGTTGTATATTTGTCAGCTATTCTGTGCAACTAACTACCCCAAGATCAGTGATTTAAATAGCAGTTATTATGTCATGATTACTATGGGTCAGGAAGTTGGGAATACCTTAGCTGAGAAATTTTGGTATGGAATCTCTCCTTGAGGGTAGAGTCAAGTGTTATCTGTGGAAGCAGTACTCTTGACAAGGACTGGCGGATTATCTCCTTACAAAGTAAATCTCTCACATGACAGTTGGCTTAAGCTGCAGCTTCTTTCAACACAAGCATCTCTATAAGGCTTAAATATTCTGATAACATGATGGCTAGTTTCCTTCAAAGAGAGGGAGAGAGAGAATTCTTATGACTGAGTCTCAGAAGTCACACCATGTTTCTGTCACTGCTCACTCATTATAAGTGAGCCACACTCCAGGCAAGGAGGATGAGCCTCCACCTCTGAAGGGAGGTGTGTTAAAGAATTTATGATTATAATTTTAGGCCACCACAATTTCTGACTCATGGTTATCAATGTATTAAATATTAGTTGTTTGCACTCATATCCCTACTGGAAAATGTCTAATGGTACCATGTAGTCTTCTAGAATCAGTCCTGACCAATGGAACTGTCTGTGGTGATGGAAATATTCCATTTCTTTATCCTCCAAATGAGTAGCTTCATGTGGCAATTGAGAATTTGAAATATGGTTAGTACAACTGAGGAACTATATTTATATTTTATTTAATTTTAAATAATTGCAGTTACATTTGCCTAGCACATGTGACTAGTGGAGCTCAGTTTAGAACCTTGTTACAGGTTTCTCCCACTAAAGTAGGATGTTTCTATTAGGTATGATTTGGTAGGCTATTTTATGGGCCTGGAAACACTAAATTTTTTTCATCTATATTAATAGCAATATTATTCTCAGACCTAAGAAATACCCCACCAAATCATACCAAATAGGAATGTTCTAGTCAAATTGCATGGGAACCTGTATTCAGAAGTGTGTAGCCTCAGATCATCTGTGTCCCATCTCCTGGGAGCTTGTTGGAAAAGCAGGATCTCTAGTTACAACTTCAAACTTCCTAAATTTGAAGCTTACCATGATTTTTCAATAATTCTTATTCAGAACCTCTGAATTAAAATCCAAAACCTTTAATTTACAGTCCTTAAGAAGCTGGGGTTCCCCTCTTTCCAAGTTCCTCTTCACCACCCTTCCCTGTACATTCCTCCCAACTGGCATCTCCTGAAATAGTCTTTGTATGAGAGGCTGCCTCTGACTGGAGACTTTCAACCTGGCAAGTCCTGCTTGTGTTCCAAGATCTGGCATAAGTGCCAAGTCTTCTGTGACCTTCACCTCCCTCAAGAAGTACTTGCTCCCTCTTTTGTGTTTCCAGAGAGCATTACACGCCTGTCCTCAACAAAATATCCATACTGCAATGCGGTTGTTTGTTTATGTGAGTCATTTGAGACTTAAGATCACATCTTGATTTACTTTTCTGTTGTTTGCACCTGGCATCCTGCATCATAATACCTCTTTTATCCTAAACCCTTGGCTTTTAGAATGTTATTACAGCAAAGAAGTTGCATAGTCTCTAACACTGAATCAATAATCCATAATCTATTACATGACCCTTCTGTAGAGAAACAAGAATATTCACATTAATTGAACTGAATGAAGACTATTAAGAGTCCCAGATTAGCTGTTTGATTTTTGCTGTCAAATGGGTTATAACAAAACTTTTGTTTTCAAACTTTATGGGTTTTAGAGCAATGGAGAAGAGACTGTGAACTTGTGGTTGAGAGTTTACAAAGAATTTAAATCATGTTAGATCTTTGAAGTCAACCAGAAGGCCAAAAAGAGAAACCAGTTTAGATACAGATTCATTATGCTGCTTCTGTTCTGGTGAACAGGAACTCCTAGAGGGAAGACACCCTGTGGATGGCCAAGCTACTGTAGAGCTACTTAAAAACTCCAGCCTATTTGAATCACCTGAGTAGCTGAATTCCTAACATTGGGGTCATGAACATTAAATCAGAATAATCTCTGGGGGGTGGGGTCCAGACTTCAGTGGTTTATAAGTTTCCCCAGGTGATTTAGTTGAAATGTGGTTACATTTCAATAAAATTTCCCTTAGCCAGGTAGATTTTCACTTACTTTACTGACATAAAAACTATTTGTAGCCACGATAGATTCAGTAAAATTGGAAACTGTGTCACACATGCACACACCCTCTCGTGGCATTTGTTCTTCCAAATGTCCTGCCTGAGTGACTTATACATACTCCTTGCCCTGGAAATCTCTGGTAACCAGGGAAATGGTACTTGCTACTGACTTTATAGATCATGGTGTCTTGTCTATGTGTAGAATAAAGAATAGGGCTGTATAGTTTGGCTAAAGCCTTTGGCAATTGTTTTCATTTTCTAACAATTTCCTCATGAGTTCCCACTCCTGGATGAGTCACAGACCTAAAGTAGTCAGGCGGCATAGTCCAGCTTGCTTCTGATGGTGCTTGATATCGGGCTTGGTCCCTTTTTACCTTGATAACAACTGACCCCCTACATTTCTGTGCAGACCTGCTGGTAGCTGAAAGCCAGAACACCTGTAAGCATCAGCCCTCAGAATCCATATAATTGGCTCACATTAGAAACAGACTGGGATTTTCCCAAATTGGGGATGAACTCTATTTGCCACTCACAAGGTAAATACCAGTGTCTGATTCCTTTAATTTTATCACCACATGAATAAAAGCTCAGTAGCAGTGCTTGCATATCAGTAGATGATACTGAAGGATGGGGAAACCTGAATAGCTTATTCCTGTTGAATAAGTTTCCTAAATTATCTCTTGTTTTATGAGGCAACTGGTTGGGATTTGCTGTTGTTTTATTTGTCTTGAAAAGAGGAACACTGGCATAACTGGTTCACAGGGGAGGTTCATTTCCAAGGTTTAGAAACCAAGCAGAAGCTAGGAATGCACAATGTTTTTAAATACAATACTGTCTGTGGGTACTAATGTCTATACAAATAAGATCAATTACAGAATTTTTATTAGCCCTAAATCATTACCTTATTACCTTCTGTTCTTCAAGCACTATTTTGACAATTCTAGAATTTGCCAAAAAGTTCACATTAACCTTTAACATTTAGTATTTTATGAATATTCAATATTTATGTTTTATCAATTTCTGCATGAACTTTATATATATATATATAGGTATATATATATCCCAGACTAGTTAAGTCCTGTTCACTAAACCTTAACCCTGAATACAAATCAAGTTCAATTCCCACTACCCTGTCTTTGCTGTGTTACAAATAGAAGCCAAAACTTTAGTATGAATGACATCAAATGAAGAAGAGTTAGTTTTCTTTTTCACTTGCTGATTTAACTTCTTATTGGTCTCTAAATATGTACACATCACATCAGAAATGTCAATCTACTTGCACAAAATTTACTTAAAAGCAAATGTGATATATATTGAATCCAACACCTGAGTTTTTTTTTAAAATAAGCACCGAAGAATGATAATCTATTTTTTGCTGTTATGGAAGTATGACAATATTAAAACCTCAAAGTCCAGTACTTAGGTGCTCTGGTAATCCAAGCTGATTGAACCATGTCTCCTTATCACTAGAGCTTCCACATCAGTGCCAGGCATGTGAAGTCAGATTGTTTAGAGCAGGGTAACAACTTCCTACAACTTGACTGGTGATTCAACACCTACACTCCTGGCTAAAAATATTGCACATGTGAAACAGAACCATTCTCTGGCCTTCTTACTCATGGGCTTTTGTTTTATGCTCCACGTGCTATATGCTACTGACTCCAGTCTCCGTGCATTTGGGAAGATCTTTGGGCATCTTTGGGCCCAGGCATGCATTCTTTGCCTGTTGTCATCTTTAGCTGGATACTGCTGGTTCCAAAATTCAAACTGGCACTGAATGACCTGTCCTTCCACTTTACTCCCAACTTTCAGAAACTTGGGAGTCTATCTCCCTCAGAGTCCATGATTACTGACTATAAAATTGGATGGAAAATGGCTTTAGTTATGCTAGATTTTAGCAAATTGTTTTCCAAAAATACTTGTACCAACTTGTATCATTATACCAGTATATAGCCTTCCTACTTTTCTATATCCTCACCAACATTTGCAATGTTAGGTTTAGATTTTTACCAAATTGATGGGTGTGAAATCGTAACTCATCTTGGTTTTATTTTAGAATGTCTCTGTCAGTTAAACTAGGAAAAAACTGTATGATTTTTGTACAGGCAATGTTTTTCTTTTGTGACCTGTCAATAAAACATTTGCTCACTTACCCACAGACTTGTTTTTCTTTTTGAAGTACTGCATCCATATTCTGAATAATATTCCTTTGTCAGTGTTAAGTACTGAAACTTTTTCTAGATTGTGGCTTAGCATTTATTATTTTTTTTTTGCCACTGACATTCATCAGAGTTGAATTAAAAAATTAATGTATTTAATACGTTAAAGATGGATCACTCTTTAATTATCTGTATTTTGCTTTTGTGTCCTATTTAAAAAGACCCCCCCAACCCCAGAATCATAAAAGCATTTTCCTATCTTTTGGTTTAATTAAAAAAAAAAAGTTGGGCTTATATAAGTCTTTTATTCATATAGAATTCATTTTTTTCCTCTTTATAGGTGGCGTTTATTTTTGAAGCTCAAAATTATCAAGAATATAATGTGTCTATGTTGGGTTTATCTTTTTAAAATAATAGTCCAAAAGTTTATTTTGATTTTATTTAGTTAATCTGTTTGTTTTCTCTCTATATACCACATGTGAGTGAAAGCATATGGTGTTTGTCTTTCTTCTTCTGGTTTATTTCACTAAGCATAATACTCTCTAGTTATTGTTATTATTATTATTATTTCAAGTAGCAGGAGATATATATATATATATGTACAGGAAAATATATAAATGTGTATATAAATACACATGTAAATATATAAAAATATGTAAGTGTATATATAGATACATATATACATATATATTCATCACCTCTTCAAACACACACATGCATACATGCACATATACGCACAACTGGATGGTATTCTGTTGTGTATATACACTATGTCTTCTTTATTGGTCAGTCCTTGGGCAATTTCAGTTCTCAGCTATTGTTAATAGTGCTACAATAAACATGGAGGTGCATAATATCTTCAAATTAGAATTTTTGTTTTTTTTCAGAGAACTCCAGAAGTGGGATAACTGGATCCTATAGAATTTCTGCTTTTATTCTTATTTATTTGTATACTTACTTATTTTTTCTTTTATATCGTTGTCGTTGTCAGCTCCAGGGTTTTCCCACCACCTTTCACCTGTGGGCTATCATCTTAATTTTTTGTGCCTTTTCCATCCCCGGTTTTATTTTTTTGAGAGCTCTCCATGCTGCTTTTCATTTGACTGTGTCAATTTACATCTTCACCAAGAGTGTAAAGGATTCCACCCACTGTATACGTCTCTCCAACATTTTTTCTTTCTTTTGGATAGTAGTCATTTTCGTAGTTGTGAAGGGATATCTCGTTGATTTGGTTTGCCTTTCCCTACTAGTAAGAGATGTTGAATATCTTTCCAAGTGCCTATATCTTCTTTGGAGAAATGTTTATTCAATCCTCTGCCAATTTTTAAATTGGGTGGTTCTTTTTTTTTTTTTTTTTTTTTTTTTTTTTTTTTTTTTTTTTTTTTTTTTTTTTGAGACTAGGTCTTGCTATTTTTGCCCGCGGAACCGCAGGCTCTCGTTTTGCCCGTGGAACCACAGACTCAAGCAATCCCCAGCCTCAGCTTCCCAGGTAGCTGGAATTACAGGTGTGCACCACCACGCCCAGCTATTTTTTTGGAACTAGGTCTTGCTACGGGCCCCAGGCGGGACTCGAACCGCGATCCCTAGTCCCGGCTGCTTCATAGGCTGACGCTTACAAGCACGAGCCACCGTGCCTGGCTCTTTTCTGTATTAAAGATTACTGATTTTTGTGTATTAGTTTCTAAACAGCAGTTTCGTTGAATCAATTACTTTTCATTGGGGGAAAAAAAAAGCAATCAGGACTTTGTTATTCCCATCAGAAGAGCAGGTCTTCACAGGATGAGGGAGTGTTTGGGCGGCAGGCCCTGCTTACCACAGATGAGGGGGTTCTGCAGGACCACGACGAACAAGTCCCCATGCAAGAACATCTTGGAGACATTGCAGTACTTGTTGACCTATTTGGACTTCTTGCCCTTGCCGCTCACGGGAACCTCCGTCCGTATCTCCTTCACATTCTCCAGCACCATGTTGCAGTGCGTGTCAAAGGCTATCACACATAACAGGAGCTTTTGTTCAGGCAGTTGATGAGCACTTGGGTATTGTTCTTGACCCTCTGTGTGAGCACAGAGAGCAGGTTGTGTTAAACAAATTTCCCCCCTCTCCCTCCCTCCACTGCCCTGCCCTCCCCTCCCCACCTCTCCCTTTCCCTCCCTTTTTTCGCCACCCCATCCTCCTTTTCCCTCCCACTCCTCCTCTTCCTCCTGCAATTCCTCCGGGGTGGGGGTGGGGGGGTATTTCACTCTTGGGTTTGTTGAGGAGACTCTGTGGTAGCGGCTTGGCTCCCAGGTCACTGGGTTTTTTAATTTCAGTTTTGCTGGATTTAAAAGCTTTCCAGAGCTTGGGTATTTTCTTGGGTAGGCAATCATACATGACACAGTTGTACTTTTCACTATGTTTCATTTTTCTTCTGTCATATATTGCATTTTCTCAGAAATCCAGATCAATATTGAACTGAAGCAATGATAGCAGAAATTTTTGCTATCCCCCTCACTGTTAAAGGTAACAGCAAATCTATCTTAATTAAGAGAGATGCTTATTATTATAGGTTATGGGGTAGATTCCAAAGAATTACCAAGATCTTTGGTACCCAAGTCTGCATATCTAGATTTTCTTTTAGAGTGGTACTCAGTTTTGCCAGGGTGGAATACTTAATGTCTTGACTGTAGATTAGGCTTGAATAATTCTCTCTGCTCTATCTTTATAGTATTAATTCCCTTTTTCCTCTTTTCATTTAACTAACCTGTATTTTATTAGATCTGCTGAGATTTAATTCCAATGCCTTTGGCTCTCTAAATCTTTCAGCTACTTTTACTCACAGCTTTTGTTTCTCTCATTACAGTTACCATTTCTTAGCTCTTAATTAAAAGCATATTTATTATTTGATATTTCTCAACTTATTTTATTAGCTCAAATTCTTGACATGGGACATATTCCAGTTTGTTGTATCTGCTGATTTTATTTGATGGTGGATTGTATCTTTATATGGTGTGTTTCAAAAATTTTACATGGATGTCAGACACGGTGGCTCATGCCTTTAAGCTTCAGCCTATGAAGGGGCCGGGGCTAGGGATCGCGGTTCGAGTACCGCCTGGGGGCCGTAGTGAGACGTAGTACCAAAAAAATAGCTGGGCATGGTGGCGTGTGCCTGTAAAAAAAAAAAAAAAGTTTCGCATGTATGCTATATACAACCTACAAAGGAATTTTGTTTTGCTTCTGCCTAAAGTTTTGGGATTTTTTAAATTATATGATAAGTTTTAATTCTAACATCACTTAAATTTTATAAACTTTAGAATTTATTATGCTTGACATTTTAAATTTTTAAGGGAAAATCATGTTTCTTTTCACTCTCAATTTCCTTATCCCTTATTATGTCAAAAAGTTATCTTTTCTATTTCTCTTTATATAGCTATTTCAGAATTACCTTGCCTCATCTGTGCCAATATCATAGCTGTCTTCTCAGATATGATAAGACTATCTTCCAACTGTGAGTATATGTAAGAATTTTGATAAGGCCTAGAGTCAGCACCTGTACTTGGTTTTCCTTACCTCTTAACATCAATAGATTTCTCTCTGTTTTATCAAGATGTTTTTATGTATATAGTGGGAAAAGGTCTATATCAGTTTAGTATGAATTTAGTTTAGTTGCTGGAACTGGAAATAATATATTAACATACTAAATTAAAACAAATTCTATCTTATTTTAACAAATATGTCTGAAAGACAACAAAATGCCAAAGATGATGGATTTAATTATTATTGCTTTTCCTGAGTAATCACATTTGAATGAATAATAAAGATCTATGCAATTATTAATCTTATAAAACTTAACTTTTCTTGCCTTTATACAGAAAAACACTATCTCAAAACCACGATTTTCCCAGAATTAATACAGAATGAAAGAATTAGCTCAAAAGTTAAAAAAGTAATTATTTTACTGTACAATATTTTAATTTTTTCATCAAAATATGAAGTCAATTAAAAAATTGCAAAATTTAAATTTTATTCATTTTTTTCTTCTAAAACAGTAAACATTTATCAAGATTAGTAACTCTAACCTAGGCATGCTGGCATATGCCTGTAAGTGGCAGCATAGAAAGCTGTGGCTGGGGCCAGGGATTGTATTTTGAGTTCTGGCGGGGGCACGTAGTGAGACCTAGTCTCATGTGGAGACCTAGTCAGCGTGGTGGCGCGCTCCTGTAACCCCAGCTACCTTGGAAGCTGAGGCTGGGGATTGCTCGAGTCTGTGGTACCTCGGGCAACATGAGCTGCAGTTCCACGGGCAAAAATAGCGAGACCTAGTCTCAAAAAATAATTAGTAACTCAGTATAAATAATAGCTAATAGATATTTTTATTTAATTTGTGAAAATGTAATTAAAAGTTGAAGTTTTTTTAGAAAGCAAAAGTGTTTTCAGGTCTACTTTTCAATGACTGGCTAATTGCAAATGTAAAGTATCAGGATCAAACCCTATATTTTATCTGGACTTGTGACTGTACAAACTTGAGTAAATTAATATTAATAACTTTCTCTTAATAGAAAATAATATATTATTTTAATAAGTTAATATTAAAAATAATACTGACACTCAACTGTTAAAGTACTACATTTAATTGAGGCATACTACGGGAGCCATATATTTCTGGAGAAACAAAGCAGGCACAAATTTACTTGGGTATTTTGAAAAATGAGTCTTCATCATGCAAGGATTTGCCTGCCCTCTTCTCAGAGGATGAGCCTGACAAAGTGACAACGATCTTAGCCCATCCAAGTCTTTGAGCTCCCCCTCACTTGACATACTGATTCTGTGGTAGAGTATAGCTTCTTTTTGTTTGTAGCATAGGTGAGCAATGTGGGAAATGATTTCCCTGGTGATAACAGTGTGATGATGAGATCTCCAAACAGCTCTCTGCCATCAACAAACACCAAACGGATCCTGCTTGATGGAGGCGTTCATGTGTTCTGTTCTTTCTTTCTTTGGTTTTATTTTTTTCTTTTTATTGAAGTAACATTGATTTATAACATTGTATACGATTTAGAGGTATAGGATCATCTCCTTCAGGTGTATGTTAGTATATCCTCCTATCCCCCCTATTTTTCCACTGTAGTCCTTTGCACCCCTCCTCGCTCTTTGAGAAAGGTTGTCAGGTGGGGGTAGAGAAAAAGTACATCTTCCAGGCTTTTTAGGAGACCATGGTTCTCTGATATATTCTGGGGTAGTTCTCAGACTCAATATTTTTTTTAAGTCTCTGCAGTCCTGAAGGTCAGTAGTTAATATAATTTCCTTGAGTTTTCTAGACTATATTCTTCCCCCTTGAAAATAGTTCTTTTTTTAAAGACACCCAGCTTGTTTTATATATGACCAAGGCCATTTTTAGGTCAGTTTTCATTTTTTAAAATTTCTATATTTTTGACAACAGTGTGATATATTATCCCCAAATGACCAGTGCCCACGTGTGCTCCATTTTATCTAGCCATGTATATCTAAATATTATTTAAGCCTTAAGACTCTTCCAAGTCATGACATCCTCCCATTTCTGATCTTTATTGATCTAAAAGTATGTAACACACCATATAGCACTTTATTATTTCCTGCTTGTGTCACTCAAGTTTGATGGTGGACAACTTGAAGTTGGGATAATATCATGGGGAACTTTCAGATCAATCTAAGTTATGTATTGTCACACTCTCTTATCTGGGACACACTCCCTTGTTTTCAGAGCACATAAACATTATTAGCTCCGGTAATTATCAAAGTCTAACAAGTCTTTCAAAAATAACCTGTGGAGGGCTATGAACACTTCTTCCCCTTTTATTTGTACTAGAAATACAATTTACTGAAATCTCTTTGCTCCCCTCTCCTTGTTTGTTCTGTGACATGTAATTGAATTTTGTTTCTAGTAATATGTAAATGATAAATGCCAATGAAACAACTCTTTTATGCTGTACACTACATTTGCCTCCAAATCAAAGGAATGTGGAAATTTTCCCACATTAATGGAAAAGAATCACTTTTTTAAAAGTTATTTTTTAAAAATGTAGTGAGTATTTCAAGCAGTGAGTCTTCATTTTTTTTAAAACTGATTTTATTGTGGTTTTTCTACTATTTAAGGACAGTGATTTTTTTCCCTAGTGGTAAAGGACAATAGAAACAATAGAATTTATTAAGTGCCAACAAGTATTCCTAGAAGTATCCCTATGCTTATTTATCTAGTTTTTTCTTTTTCCTTATTAAATACAATGGGAATTTAAAATGAAAGTTGTACTCAAACAATAAACATAAGAGCAGAATATATCAGTTTTTCTTTAAAAAGTCAGAATTTCTCCCTTACCCCTAAATGCATCTTATTAATTCTCTTGGCATGTTACACAGCAAAAATGAAAGTATTTATGAATGTGGCTACTTCTTTTAACAAGTTCCAATAACTGCTTCCTAAATGTGTGTTTTTATATCAATTACACACAGTAAGCGCTGAAATCAACCAGAGAGAACTGCAGAGAACAACTTGAGATATTCATGTTAAATGAGGACTGCTGCTTGCCAAAAGTAAAATGTGGATATAATTTTATAACACCATTTTATAATTAAAGTCATAAGTGAGGTTTCCTGCTATTGTTTAAAAATGTGTCACGATAAATTTAAATCAAAGATATAGGCAAAGAAAGGTCTGCAAAGTAACAGATGAAGGCAACTAAGATGGTACAGGAACATGGCCTGGTACAGAAAAGAAACACATGCAAACAATTTTAGTGAAATAATTACATTTATTGTAGATGGAGTTCTGTTTTAGAAACTATAACCACTTAGAAATGGTTTTCATTCATGTCAGATTGAGGTTAACTTGTTGGTACTGTCTGTCTATAGAGAGGTTTTTTTCTTTTTTTACTAGCAATTTGATACATTGATATAGTGATAAGACCGTCTTCTGACCAAATATCCACCAAAGTCCTCTAAAACAGGGCTGTGCTTCTAGCATATGGACTCCACAGTAGTTAGTATTGCCAGATTTAGCAAATAAAAATTCAGGACATTTGCTTGTAATTGAATTTCAGGTAAACAAATATATTTTTAGTGTGAGTATGCCCCAGGCAATCTTTGGCACATACTTATACCAAAATATTATTTGTTGTTTATGTGAAGTTTAAATTTAACTGGGTATCCTGTGTGTTATCTAGGAAATCTAACATTACTAAAAATAAAAATTTTGGCAATGGATTTTTGTATTGTGAAGTTAAATATTTGAAGGGCAGTAAATTTAAGTGATCAGAGTAGAGAATAAGGTAAATTTCTTTTTACACTCTCAGCTCATTAAATTTCTATCGTTCACATTACATGGATGAATGATGGTGATGGGGAAGTTTTTTGTTTTGCTATTGAGCACTATATATTAAAAAGAACTGTTCCCCTAAGAAGATGCATTTATTCACATACAAGGATAGGTTTAATCATCAGGGCATTCCTGGCGTTAGTAAGTCATGTTCATCTAATGTGAAGGCCTTTCCCAATGTATCAATCCATTCATCTTGTCTCTAATACAAGCCATGTGTTTCATATGGGAGTTGAAAGGACATTAATCAGAATCTCTCCCTTCAACCAGTCCAAAGGGATATAGAGTTCTTGGTTACATCTCAAATGTCAAGATATGGGGAAACAGATAATAACAGTCAAAGCATATTGCTTGTAATTCATACTGTTGTGCAATTTCTATGAAATATATTGGGGAGGCAACATACCATGAAGCAATGTCTGTTCAGTGGAAACTAGCTGCAGGGGCTACAGGGCTCTATCTGCTTTTCAGCAGACAAAACTCCCATTGAATCTGTGAGAAGGCAGGAATTGGTATGTTATGTATAGCTTGGTTCTCCTTTAAGAGTGAAAGACGTCATCTCTGACTTTATTCCCTTGTTATAGACCAATGGTTCTCAGTCATGGCTGCATATAGTAACCACCTGGGAGCTTTTACAACTCTTAATACCCAGGCCTCAATAGAGACTGGTTAAATCACAATCTCTGGGCTTAGGACCCAAGCATCTGTTGTTACCAAGACTTCCCAGGTGATGCCAACAAGCAGCCAACTTTTAAGCACTTTTGAGAATTCCTGAGCTCTTTGCAGGAAGTTGTGGTTACGGACATAGAAACACCTACTGACTTGTTGACATACTTGGCATTTGATTTCATACCAATTTATCATGCTGTACTTGGCAGCTACTCTATATTTACAAAATTTTTCTGGCTCATCATAACCACCATCATATCATTATGATTATCATCTCGAATGCTTGCAGAGAGAAAACGAGACTTAAATAATCAAACAAATATATAACTTAGAGTGAAAAGTAAATAATATATGCCAAGTTCTGGGTTTGGGCAGTCAGAGAACTCATCTTCTCTAGAGGACATTTCATTGAAACTATAAGACTCTCAAAGTGTGGGCCTAGGACCTTATTGAAAGAGGTCATCAAAAGAATGGACTTATTGTTTGACCTGAGAGCTGGCCCCAGATAATTGAAGACTTCTTGCCTGACTACCCTGTCCTTATATTTCATCCACTGTTCTCATTCTAGGAATTATTTCAAGGATGCAGCCTTGAGAGAGTAATGTGTTTACCAACCCTTTGAAAAGTCTATCAATCCATTGAAAAGTGGTGATTTTGCACTGAGTGGATAAAGCATGTCCTGTACACAGTACTTGCAACAATCCCATATGATGGGTAAAAAAACCAAAAATCAGATGACTCATAGAATATGACCATGGGCTACCAAGAATTAAACAAAGGGGTGGCTCCTTTTCATGTATCTGTGCCCAACATTGCCACCATCTTAGATACCATTACCATGATCCTAGGAATGGTATCTTGTTTGTACTGGGTTTAGCATAAGCTTTTTCAGTATACCTCCAACCACCGACTCATAGATCAGTTTACTTTCACATGGGATGGGTAACAATGAGCTTCCCTAAGGCTACCTGCAGGTACCACCCACAATATGTCATGTTACTTTCCCCATGCAGGAAGATTGGCTCATCACCCTCATGATACAATGTTGACATATGATGACTTGCTTCTCCTGTAGGATAATCTACAGACTTTGTTGTAACATTTGTGGTTGAGGGGTTTGGGAGGGCGGTGAACCTGTAGAAAACACAAGACCTGGCACCACTATAAAGTCTCTTATGGCTTGTGTTTTTCCAGAGGCTGTTACAGACAAGGGGCAGGCCGATCCAGTTGTAAGAATATGCAATAGGTACAAGCTTTTGTAGAAAATTTGAGGTTATGGAGGATTCCCCCCCACCTATTTCAATCTTTCTATCACTTATACTTCCTGATAAAGAACATCTTGGGACCATAGTAAAGGTGTTTTTGAAAGGCAAAAATACAAGTGAAATGGATTGAAGATATGGGCATCTCCAAAGCAGGGCTACCATTTATGTTAGATTTATCTGTGACTCCAGAAGGTATGGGTTGGGCGCTGTGGTGGATACAACACCCCTATCTTACCCCCACTCTGGGGCTCACCTGGCTTAGGAGGCTTACCCAGGAACCTTGACACCCTTGCTCCCCGTTGGCAAGGGAGCCCTCATGGCTAGGGACCCAGGTGCGCAGACAGCCACGGGGCACCTCTGCTTTTAATGAACTATTTCAGTTCATGATTTTTTTTTCTTACTTTTTTGCTTTCTTCTCTTTCATATTTATTCTCTTTATTCTTTCTTGCATTCTTATCAGATGAATCCTGGAATCATGGAGTGCTTCCATATATTAAAAAAATTCCTTTTATATTTCCAAGTTAGTTTCTTTCTTTCTTTTTCCTTCCTCCCTCCCTTCTTTCTCTGTTTCTAACTCTCTCTCTCTTTTTGTGCTGTATTAAGAGAGATTTATTATCTGATACACTATTTGGTTTGACTAAAGAATGCTTATCTATTTTATTGTTCAGTCCTTCTGTTCAGTTTATTATTTTGTAGATCATGATTTGAAGTTAGAGGGTTTTTTTACTGTTAGAGGGTTTTCTGAATGCCTCTTTCTCTAAGTTGTTTTAATCTTATTTTGCATTTTTATTTTATGGGTTTGTAATCTTTTCATAATTTGAACTTTACAATTTTCTCACCTACATCTTGAATTATTGATTTTTGCTTATATCATCTGTACTTACTATCTCCACATATCTGGTGAGAGTGACTACTTACTCATAAAAGGAGAACTAGATTGGTTGCTATGTACAGGTGCCCTCTGTGAGGTCTTTTTTCCTATCAGGCACATTTCTTTTTCATATACATGAAGAGAAAGGAGTAAAGAGACCTGCATCTGCATGAAATTTCCTTTTGATAGTTTATCAACTAGCTTATTTGGTAGATCTGAGTTAGTTCCTCAGTCTGATAGCAGGCACTCAAGCACCTGAGACAAGTCCTACCCCTCCACCCCCAATTTCTCCACCTGAGACCAGCCCCTCTCCCCCAGTTTCTCCTAATGATGGCTCTTATCTGACCAGAAGATTCCCTAGTAACAAACCTCATAGCTGTTCCCTTTGCCTGATCTTATAAAAATGTAGAACATTATGAGGTCAGACTCACACTCTGTTGATGTTGGCTATGTTCCCGTAACTTTATCTGTATCTGGCCTCCATTATGGGTTAATGAGGGGTGCAGAAATTGTGTACTCTCTACCACTTAATTTTTTTCCACTTGATAAACTATTTTATATCCTTATCACAAGGTAATACAGTAGGGAATCTATGACCTATTTTTGTGACAAGCAGACTTAGAGAATCTTAAGGCATCCAAAGCTGAGATGATGTCACTTGAGGCATGGGCTGATATATGATATATTTAGTTTTTCTACATTACTGCCCTTTGCTATTTTCTTCATGTATACTGTGGAACTTATGAGTTTTCTCTATGGGGCAAGTTTTTGTACTTTGTTTAGAAGACATTTATTGTGACTATCCTGGAGGCAAAAGAATAGTTCTGCACATAGGAATCAGGAAATATGCAGAGTTGGTGTTATGATTTGGAGGCATGAGATGTGTACTACATTAAAAATATTACAATGATGAACCTTCCATTCTTATTCATGAAGGGCAAGAGCAACTGTTTTGAATCTGCTGTCCTTCTTTGTGCTTCCAGTTGGGGTTCATATGACACTTGGATTGAGTAGCTTCATCAGGTTGAGTGTGATTCTAGTGTTTATTTTCTGCACAATATGCACTTTCATTTTATTTTTTAATGAATATATATATTCATTATATATATATGTGATATATATATATCACATTTCTGTATTCCCCCAGGGTTCTCACATCACTTCCCCTCCTTAACCAATACAAGTTGTGAACTTTATCTAGTATTCAAGTGAAAAATTGTGATTTTCTCCAATGTTGGAGGAAAAACTGTCAGACTCATCAAGAGTCAGTCTATCTGTACTCTCCATGGTGATTGAAGGTATTTTCAATGCCAATAATGACCCCAGACAATTTTGACCTTATATAGTAACCTTAAAAGTACCCTCCTTGAGGGCCTGATCAACCCCCCTGTGGACTGTCCTTTATTTAAGTTCCTCCAGCATCGCTCTATTCCCTGTATCCACTCCCCACTTTGTTAACTCAGAGCTTGGACATTCTTGGAGCCTTTTGGGGGAGGAAGTTATTTTAACTTTATAAAATTAAATAGATTATAAAATTATAAAATAGATTATAAATAGATTATAAAATTAAAATAGATGTGCAACATCTATTTTAAGTTGGGATTTTTGTGTTCTGTTCTCTGCAATAATCTAGTTCTATCCACCTATATTAAAAATATCTTGTTTTGGAAATTTCTCACTAATCCTCATTGGAAAATTCTATTTTTGTTGTAAAAGTTTAAAACAATAGAAATGCTTATGAGAAAGGCAACCTTTGAAGTACAATCTGGAGCAGATCCCACTCCCTGTCTTTCTCATGATTTTGTTAAATGTGTATTCAAATATATGTTTTAGAACCTGACCTTTCCTGCTCATACACATATTGTAGGCTAACTTTTTTAATGTGTTCCAATTATCTAGTGGTCTCTTCTCTCAGTTTACATGTTAAGACAAACACAGAATCTTATTCTGTATTTCATTATGTCCACAAGAGTATTACTCATTTGACATACTCTTATAGAATCTTGCCACATTCTGATCAAATGGCAGAGTTTGTATGTGCTCTTCTTAAACTCATTAGGTCACTATGACTTGCTCAACCAACAGAGTACAAGAGGAAGGTTTGTCACATGACTTGGAGATTAGTTCATAAAGATAAGACAGCTTCCTCTCTCTTTCTCTTGGGACACCTGGAATCCAGTCACCAGACCCTAAAGAAACCAGTTTCTATGGAGCTTCAGTCCTGGTTGAGAATCTAACCCATAAGTAACACCTACTTGTGAGCATGTAATTGTGTCAGTATGGATGTGGATCCTTGAGCCTTGACTTATTTACTCCAGTTGATGCCATGTGCAGATACCAGCTCTGCCCAGTTTGAAGATGTAGGAGTGAAAATGCAGATCTTTCTCAGTGAGTTTCATTTTTGCACCACAGTAAAAAAAAAAAAACCCAAAAAACAAAAACCGCTAGGTAGAACCAATAGTTGGGGGCTGCCTATAAACATTAGTTGGAATCACTAAGTTGTGGAGTGATTTATGTTGCTGGGGTGGGATGAAGGGAGTAGGCTCTCTTCTGCTGTCAGATAGTGGCATGGAGTTGGCTTTGTGGTGCCTCAAGTGCTGCTTTGTGTGGCTTCTCTTTCCAGAAGGGAAGCCTGCATGCTTTGTATGGTAGCTAAAAGGGAGAAAGAA
>PVHY01008080.1:0-63659 GCA_004024945.1 Uropsilus gracilis
GGGAGGTAAGGGGGGAAGGTGAAGGTCAGTGGGGACAAAAAAAGAAGAGTATAGAAAGGAAGGTTATTGAAACAGGTCTTGGAGTCAACCACCCTGTTTTGCAAATGGAGGAAACAAGTCTGAGGAAGGTTGACCATTTATTCTAGTAACAGAGCTTGTGGCCAGACCCCAGGTCACTGCATCCCTTGCTGCCTGTCACCCAACAAAGTCCATGACTCCAACACTCCCTTCTATGTAGTCTCTTCAAGTGTTTATGCACTAAAAATAATGTTTAAACCATTTTAATCGGGTACATTGCTTTGAATCCCTTCCCCGACAGGAAATATGCTGGCTGGCTGGCGGGAGGCTTGGCAGCTGGCCTTGAACTCCCTTGACCCTCCACCCCCAGGCTGAGGTTTTCCATGCAGCAGTATTGCTGGAGTCCAGAGTGAATGGGGAAGGCTGGAATGAAACAATAATAATCCCTTCTATTATTGCTCTTCAGACAGAAGCTGGATTAATACTCGGAAAGGATTGGAGGAAAAATCTAATTGGATTCAAAACATAATAAATTGAAGCCAACTCGCTCGATTTATGGCAGTGTCTTCTGACATCTTTTAATTCTGCGTCACACTCATTTGGAGCCAATCCAATTAGGGTGCTCGATAGCAAGGTGAGCGAGGCTAGAGTCACGCTGCCTGCTCCTGGCAGTAATGAGATATCTGCTGCACAGTAATGCAGAAGCCAGTTGGGGGCTTGGAAATGCCGTGGGGCTACTGGGATTGCCATCTTGTTACCAAGAAAATTAACTTGGGGAAGGGGAAAGTGTGGACCCTAGACCCAACTAACTGCTTTCAGGGTAGCCTTGGGCTTTATCTCATCCTCACTGAGATGGGGGCAATAGCAGCTACTTCTGAAAGATGGATGAGTGTGAAACGAGACAAGATGTAATAAACATCTCTTCTGGTTCCTCAGAGTCTAGCCTCTGCTCCCTCCTACCAGCTTAACCCACAACCCCATTGACTAGCCTCCTGGTCCAATTCTTACCCATGGATCTCTGGTTTAGGTGTCCACCTTGGGCGCAAAGGCCCAGCTCATCCCAGTACCCCAGCCAGGTGCAGCCTCATAGCTACAATTTTCTAGGTGCCCAACTCAGAACTCAGCACCTGCCCAGGAGACCCAGGCCTATAAAACCTGAAGTAGAGCTTAAGGAAGACACCCAGCAGCATCCAAAGAGGTGCTAGCACAAACCAACCCCCCAGGAAAGATAAAATTCCCTCACCCAACTTCAGCCCCTTCTAGCCGAGCACAGTGGCACGTGCCTGTAAGCGGCAGCCTAGGAAGCCATGGTGGGGACCAGGGATCACAGTTCGAGTCTCGCCTGGGGCAACATAGTGAGACCTAGTTCCAAAAAATTAGCTGGGTGTGGTGGCACACACCTGTAATCCCAGCAACCTGGGAAGCTAAGGCTGGGGGTTGCTTGAGTCTGTGGTATCCTGGGCAACGTGAGCCTGCAGTTCCATGGACAAAAAATAGCGAGACCTAGTCTCAAAAAAAAAAAAAAAAAATGTCAAGCCCAACTTCAGCCCCTTCTAGGGGCAAGGATGGCAAGCCATCCTCTTAACTACTTGACCCAAATACTCACCTACTCACACAGTAACTGGTAGTACATGTAACATTAATGGTCTAATTTCATCCTCCCTAGCCCTAGGGGAAGAAAAAATACTCCTGTTTTCATGCTTACATGGTTTATCTTTTTCCATCCTTTTAAAACTTTAACTATATACAAAGAGTATACACTTGGGAGTAGTTTTACTACCTAGTTGAAAAAGTTTCCTTTAAATTAGACTTTTAAGACCAGTTCCACTTGTTATAATTATTATTATAGCTAGACATAATTCTACTAATTTACTTTTTTTTTCTATTTGTATCATCTGTTCTTTGTCCTTTATTTCTTCTTTCCTAATTTTTTCTGGATTAGTTACATTTTTATGCTTCCATTTTTTCCTCCACTATGAGTTCATTGCTGATACCTTGTTTCCCTTCTTCATGAGATCCAGTTACATACTTCTTACCCTTTGCAATCACAGGAGGTCACTGCCTCTTCTAATGAATACCCCTTCAAATGGCCTTATTCTGCTTAATCTAGTCTAAAATCATCCAGTCTCTGTGGCTTAGCGTTTACCAGAGAGCCACCCAAATCGAAGTCTCATCCAGCAAAACACCAGGAAGGCTCTCACTCAAGACTATTTGACAATGACCAAGGATTCTTTGGGATGTACAGAAAGGCATCCCTTCACCAAAAATCAGTCTCCAGGTTGCCTATAGTCAGCTGGTAGGGTCTAGCCTCAGCTTTTGTCATCACATCTAGAGAGTTTGAAAGAAAATGACTACAAGTAAAGGTTGCTCAGACAAGAGTTGAGGTTCTTCCTCACTGCCCCAGCTCAGCTCGCCTTCTCTAGTAGCTTCCCTAGCCCTAGTCAGAGATCACCTACCTAGAGCACACCCCTGTGTCCTTCCCCCATTTGGGCATGCTATCCCTGCCCCTGTCCTGCACAGTGCAAACTTCCTCGAAGTGCCATCTTCATTGGCATGTGGCTATAGTAGCTCCCCACCCTCAAAGCCCTGCAACCCTCAAAGCCCTGTAACCCTCATAGCCCTGCACTTTAAGAGGCTCTACAAAGAGGTCAGCCACCAACCTTTCATGCTTAGAAACAAGCTTCTGCATGCAGCAATTCCCTGGGTTTCCCCACTCTCAGCTAAGTGTCCTGCAAAGTTCAAGCACTGCTGACAGAAGCAAGCAGTTGCCACAAATGGGTAAAAAAGTAACCAGTGAACTGACAGGCAAGATGGCCATTCAGAGGGCCAATTGTGACACAGCTGTAGCCATCGTGGCTGGGTGAATGCAAGCAAGGGGCACTGTCCTTATAATTTTCCAATAGAAGCTGCAAGTTCAGAATTTTATGTGGCTTCTTGAACAAAGTTAGCATCTGTGGAGGGCCAACAAGGTAGAGTAAGCCTGACTTTCTTTGGCAGGAGAAAACACCCTGGTTCAGGTCCAGGCTGGCTGTGGTTTCTCCTGTGTCGTCTTCTATATGCTGGTGCTAACCACTTCCTCCGGCTGCAGGGATTCCAGTCAACTCAGCAAATGCTAAATTAAGCAAGTGCTATATGCCCAGTTCTAGAAGTTGGGATTAAGAGTCAACTAGTCAGCAATATCTCCGCCTTGTGGAAATTAAATACTAGTGAAGAGTCAGATGTTGACCACTGAAAAATACATACAATAATTGTGTGTATTTTTTATTGGGATAAATGCTGTGAAAGAAAATCTGAGGAAGCTAAGAGAGTTTGTTACAGCAGATTTTATCTAATCTGGCAATGTTACTTGAGCTGAACATTGAAGGATGGGCAAGAGTTAAACAATGAAAGAAGTGATGGTCAGACCTCAAACTGAACACAGCATGTGCAAAGGCCCAGAAGCAGAGCAAAGCACCAACATTTCACAAACTAGGAGAAGGTCAGTGACATATAAGGAGCGAGGAAGAAAATATACCCAGGTCTTCTGACACCTAAAAAAATTTTTAGCTATGACTGCTTCCCTAAGGTAACTAAGAACTTATTGGTAAAGAGAGCTCCAGGTTAAAGTAAGCCCAAAATTTGCAGTCACCCTCAGAATGACAACTCCTGCTCTACTACCCAGTCTGGGAAAACACAGCAAAACCAGGCGTCACATATGTGATACCATAATTTACATCACAGATCCTCCAGGTCACTAGTTCCTTTCCCATCTGCCTCTTGGTGCTGCAAAGGCCATTTCCTGTGGCCTACATTTCTGAGCCACTGAAGTCAATTTTCCTTGCTCTTGGTTTGTCTTTCTATAACTGTCCTTATTGTATGTCTACCCAGGGCACAGAAGAGTGCCCCACACATGACTAGAACAGTCCCCAGGGGGCTCAGAGTTCTGGTCTCATCATCTGAAAAAGGTAGGTCCTCCCAAAGTCACAGGAACTAATGGAAAGTGTTCCTTTCACAACCCCAAAGTAAAATGTACTATTTGATATGACTTGGTGGATTATTTGGGGTGTTTGGGAGTGCTATTGTCACTAATCTATATGGAAAAATTTTTGAGCATTCCAAAAACCTCCCCCAAAAAGTAGCCTAAAGTATAAAACAGCCAAACATGGCCTACTAAGGTAACTGGGGTGAGCCCAATACAGGGGAAGCCCCCACTAAAGAGGAGGGACCTGTTTCTATGAACCTATAATACCAAGTCATCTGCTACCACTTGAATGATAGTCAATTAGTATCACTGAGTGTCCACAACTGAGCCCATTTGCTGTGCTGTTACTGAGATGACTAGGAACAAACAGACCCAAGCCCTATTTGAATGAAGTGGACATTCTATAGGAGACAAACAAAAGTCAAATAATCAAACAGTATTTAAGTAAAAGCTAGGTTATTATTGTGCCAGAAAATTCAAGGAGCCGTAAGAGGATAGAACATAGAACTCGCCCATCTTGGGGTCAGTAGAGGCATCCCAGAGGGATGTGATGTGGAAGCTGTCTATTCCCGTTTAGTTGTAGATGGTGATTTGGGAAGGGCATAGAGAATGTTACAAGCAGAGGGAACCATGTATCCAAAATCCTGAGGACAGGAGAAAGTATGGAGCACTTAAGGAAGCTGTCCCTTAAAAGCATATTGAGGGCAGGAGAGAAAGGCATAAAGAGATGGGGACGAGGGTCCCAAGCTGTGATCTTTGGTGGAATCTTACAGGCCAATTCCTCCTGAATAGGGATTCTGGCTTTGGGCACTCAGATAGATGCAGAGCCCCAGAGGCCAAATGGGATGAGTGATGGATGAGGTGTTCATACTGGGATCCATTAAATTTCTTCCCCAGGAGGCTTGTAACCAGTCATTATTTAATCTTTTCTGACCCCCAGATATCTGCTTGTTCCCTATATTCCACAGTATGACACAGCACACAGAAAGGCCTTTTGCCATAAACCTAACATCAAATCAAGGTCCCCATTGTAAGCTCTGGGCACTTCCAGTCACCTGGTGCACACCTGTCACCCTGTCTCCCACAGTCCCAGGCCTTGACAGTGCCTGGCAGCTCTGGGCATCTGATGATGGTGACCGGAGTACACTCACTGAGGATTCCCACACAATCCCTTCTCCCTCACTGTTCTGTGACAGCATATGCATCTGTGCATGTTCAGTGCAATGTCCACTCCTGTGAAGCTAAAGACCATGGAAATACTCAGAGCACAACAGGGGAGACTGAAAAAGACAGGAGGGCTCAGGCACCTGGCTGCCAGGGGAAGGTGCAGCAGCTTCATCTCATCTAGATCTGCATTTGTAAAATACTTCTGAAAACCAGTATTTCTAAGACTGGGTATGTTTACCCCAGTCTACATAAGAAAGTTTGTATATTGACGCAGGAACACAAGTATTTGTTAATTGGTTTGTTATTGGTGTCGACAGATGGGAAAGGTGTAGACTTTTCCCCTGTGTCAACAGTAATACCTGGGGGGACAGTGGAGGAAGTTTGATCAGGTGATATAGTGCCAAGTCCTTGATAAAGAACTTGCTGCCATCAGACCTGAAGAATTTACAAGAAAGTCTCTGCCTTGTTTCCCCTACTGTATTCCCTTCTTTCTCCTCCTCTTCCTCTTTTTCCTTTCTCCCTCTCCCTCTTCCCATCCCTCTCTCCACCTTTCTTTCCTCTCCCTCTCCTCCAGCTGCTTCCATCCTACTTTTACTTCATTTGTGTTATACTGGTTTGCTTCCTTCAATAACGAAGAACAGAGGCCACATTCCCCTAGACCACAGAGCTCAGCGTAAATGCTCTTTATAGAGAACTCTTTCACATATACTACAGCCTGAGACCTGTCACCTGGACTGGGTGCACTCTAAGGTAAGGAAGAAGTTGCTCTTCCCAGTCTCCTCTCTGAAACCCTTCCCAGTCTCCTCTCTGAAACCCAGCTCACCTCTAATCTTCAAAGCCCATTGGTCAGCTCTCCACAATGAATACCAGTCTAGTGTCCTTTCATGGAGCATTTATTCTGGGCCAGACTCTACACTGGCTGACCAGGAGATAAAAACTCAGTCCCTTTGCTGAAGGAGGTTATAACCAGAGGGAAGACAGAGAGACACCTTTTCCTTGGTAGATTTGAGACTCCTGGGACTTAGGAACAGCAACTACAGCAGCTGTGGATGTCAAAACACCTTTCAGTTGAGCTGGGCACGGTGGCACATGCCTGTATTCCCAACCTATGGAGGGAGGCCAGGACAGAGAATCGTTTGAGTCCACGGGTTCAAGACCTGCCCAGGGCAACATAGCAAGACCTAATCCCAAAAAATAGCTGGGCATGGTGGCATACACCTATAATCCCAGCTACCTAGGAAGCTGAGGCTGGGGATCATTTGAGTCCATGGTACCCCAGGCAACATGAGTCTGAGGTTCCCCAGGCAACATAGTGCCTCAAAAAAAAAAAAAGTTGGGAAGTTAAGAGGATACAGGAAAGTCCTGGCATGCCTGTAGACCACTCTCAGAGCTTGTCTTTGATGGGTAGAAGAGCCAAACAGGGATCAGCAATGTCATGGAAAGGATATTTCAAAGGTGGTTCTTCAGCATGTCCCAGACTGCAATGGCTGAGCCTATAGAGGAAAAATCTGAAGATGACTCTAAGGGCACTAAGATGGGAGATTATTAGAGAAAGGGGATGGCACTCACGAGGGGTAAATATTCTTAAAAGGAAATACGCCATGGATGAATCCCCTCCCAGTCCTCAGTTACTCTGACACTCTCAGCCCCAAGCTCCCAGACAGCTCAGGGGAGGCAGAAGGGAGAAGGCCACACTGGCCCCATGGAGAAGCTGAAGGGCAAGGCTCAACATTCTGCACAAGAGCCTCACGGAATGCAGTGCTGGAGCCCAGCGCCGCGAGCTGGCAGCAGTGTGACATGGGGCCCTGACCCCACATATCCCCACATTTTTTCTCAACATTTTGGACATTTATGGCCCATAACCTAGCACCACGTGCCTGTCAATGCTCAGTAATAATTCAGAGTGATGAGGCTGTTTTCTGGTTTTAATAGCCAGTTGCCCAGCTCTGACATGGCTAATGCTACCTTAAATGACTGCATTAACTAGCGGAGACCTGGAATCAAGCTCTGGCCTGGCATCAGAGAAATCAGGCCAGTCGTGAAAAGGAGACTGTGAAATTAATAAGAGTTGGACCAGTATCACCACACACAGGGTGATCTGCTCCTTCATCCTGGTACTGATGCTGCCCGCAAGGCCTCTGCTTCATGCCACGGGAAGGTCAGAAGGCTGCAAAGTTACTCTGTCTCCCAAGAAACAAAGAAATCATGAACTCTTCTGGAAAAGCAAAGATTCCTGAACACATTCTGGTCCAAATCCCCTGTGTGACTAATATGGAAACTGAGGCTCAAAAGTTAATGATTTCTTAGTCTTTCTCAGTGAGTTGGTGACACAGAATCCACTGGACAATGAAAAGATAGTTACCTTGATGTGACAAAACTTTGGTGGCACCACTCCTTCTGGACAAAAAATCCAGACCCTGTGAGGCCCAGAACTGGACAGAGAGTCCTCATAACTTCTGGGCTGGAGAAAAGGTGTCATTAGGAAGGATCAGGCTGGGGAGAGCAGGCCTGGGGAGGAAATAGGTGGGCACAGCAGTAAATGACCCATCACCATAAGGTCCTCTACAGAACTCTCATCCCCCAAGCCCCTGAGTTGGTCAGTAGTCTATGCTTGTGAGTGGGAGAGGTTCTTATAGCAGGCTGAACCAAAGACTGTGGAGTAGCTTTAGGGCCCCAAACTCCCTAAGCAAACAAGGGAAAATTACGTGGCAATCCACACACTCCCTGTTGAAGCAGTTTGGCGGTGGAAACTCAGAGATAAGTTTGGGAACAAGTGTGTGCACCCATTCCAGGGCCCAGGGAATTAGCTGGGGTAGTGCCAGACTCCAAGAGAGAACCCCTGAACCTTGAGTTTGTATGATTTGGGGCACACTAGCACCTCTCCTGGTGGAATGAGAACTCAGAATCTGGTAATAGTATAGGGTGTCAGAACTCTGGCCTCAGCCCTGACTTCCAGACCAGCATTCACAGTTGGGAAGCAGCAGCCTGCTCTAACATGGTCAGGGTTTTGGCTTCCAGATTGTTCATATTCAGGATTCTGCTGGACCAAGCTTCCTTGGGGCACTGCAGGAAACCAGCTTCTCTGTGACATCACACCAACAACAGAGAAAGTGTCAATGAATATAGAGCTATGTACATTCCTCCTTAGAGCTCAGACTCAGGCTTTTCTGCCCTGTCCACAGCTGGAGACACCCCCCAGGACTCATATATGGTATAATTTTCCCCATCTTCTATAGACCATGTTATATTTAACTGCACTAAAGCTATGTACCAGACAAAAGGCAGTGCAGATCAAAAGTTCCCTTAATTAGGTGAGCCTAAGAGTGTTTAAAAAAATACTTTTAGCTTGCAAAAAGAGACAGTTTTGAAATCCAATATGACGGATTTCTAAAGCCTATCCCATCACCTCACCAGGGTGTGACCATTTGCAGCCCAATCTGATAGTCCCAGGAACCTGGGGCAAAGACTGGTTAAGGTACAAGTTTCCCACTTGCTCCAGTGAGTTGGAGAGGTAGGTATATAAAAGGGTAGGAAAAGGGGGGGTCTCACTTTGGGAAATCCTAGGTAGTTCCACCCCCACAACTTCAAGCCATAAAACCCAGAAGAGGTTGCAAATGATATTTCCAAGGTGGGAACAGACTGTTGGATGTCACAGAGCAAACTACCTGATGAGGGAGTTATGGCCATTGCAGGGTTTTCACCAGTGAGTTGAGGCTCTTTATTCTGAATGCATGCCACGTTTTCAGTATGGTTTCCTTGGCAGTCAAAATGATGACTAATCTAGTGCCCCGTCATTAACAGCTTTATGAATGAAAGAAAATGTATTTTAAGAGAGCTCTGTGCTGATACCCAATTACACTGATAAACTTTTCAGAGTTGACAGGAATTAGTTTCAAGTAAATGGTAACATTAAACAACATGAAGGGCCATGATTACACAGCCATACTCTCAAGTACCCTCCTGCTCTGTGGTTCATTGGCAAGTTTACCCTGCAGACGCCTTTGCCACTGCCCATTGTAGGAAGTGCCTGCTGCTCTTGGCTAAGAAGGCAAGCTAATAAGCCCTGCAAATCCTTTCCCAGTATCTTCTCAGGCCCCAGGAGCCCAAAAGTGATCTGCATCTGTGTTTTTGCTAGCAGTTGTAAAATGAGTCAGAGCCTTGAAGAGAGAGTCTGGGAAGAAGCCCTACCAGAACAGGTCAGGCCAAGGGTCTTTTCATTAAAGGATGCTTGTCAAGTCCATGTAACCCACTTCAGGAGAGAGACAGCAGCTGTGCTCATTCTTCTACCCCCAGACCAACCCTGAGAAGGGTATAAGACTCAAAATTTCTTTTCTGAGAAACTTCCAGATCTTTTCAGCCTAAGTCATATCAACAACTCTCCACTTCCAGAAAAGAAGCGTAACCTTGAAATTGTCGTTGACTCTCTGAAGTGAAGCCACAGACATGGGTGAAGGACAACCTACCTGTGTCATCTCTGGAGAAACAGCTCCTTCGCCTGGCCTACTCCACCCCATCTGCCTTAGTGGAACTATCCCACCCTCTGTCCCAGGACCCCAACTTGTTGGCTGACCTCAGTGTCCTATCTACAGAGTCAGCTCTGGGAAACTGAAGTTCCTTTGGCCCATTGCCCACCTCCAGATCAGCCCAGACCACCACTTCACCACATCCCAGGCCTGCCTCTCAGCAATTTGGTCAGGCTTTGACCAAAGATTTCTCTAGAGGTCCAGATTCAATTATATGGCAACCCATCTGCATGCCTAAGAGTGCTTCAAACACAACAGTTACAAAGATAAACCCCCCCCCCATAAAAACCTTTGCTCCATGTCACCAAGGGCACCAGATTACCCACCCCTCTCCCAAGTCTGAAACTTGAGAATTACCATTCTCTATTCCACATACAAGACACCCTGTCCAGTCAACATCTATATACCTTTCCAATTCATTCTCTTCTCTCCAAGGCCATTTCTGCTTTCTTTTTTTTTTTTTGCTTGCTTGACATTACTTTTGGGTGGAGGACTAATCTCTGTCTTTCGATGACAATGCTGTCACCCCGGTGGAATTCAAATGTTGCTGACTCCACCAAACTGATGCAGAGGCACCTGTTTCCCTGCTTAAAATCCTTCAGTGCTTTTCATTGCCTATTAAGTTCAAATATCCTAGCTGAAAGCTGGAAGGCAACTTTGCAATCACCTGGCCTATCTTTTCATACTATGATAGTCCAGATCATAGACTTTAGACTTTAGAATCTATTGTATTGGATTTCAAATCTGACTGTTTTTGAAAGCTTAAAGGTGTTTTCAAATACTCATGCTCAATTTTGTCAACTACCCAATTGCAGAATTGAGAGGAGCAAACTATGGAAAATTTCCAGCACAATTTGGGACATAAACTCCATGGCAGCCAGTATCATTACAAGTTCAGACCTAAGACAGAAAGGCTGCTGCTCAGGATCACACAATTAGTTAACAACAGCCAGGACCAAATGCCACAAAACAAAGTGCCTGCACCCCACAAACCGGAGGTTGGAGTATCATTCCCCACAGATGAACTAACAATAGCTCCTCTGGTAATTTACCCAAAAGAGACCTCAACATGGGTACAAAGGGACACCTGTGCTTCGATGTTTATTGCAGCACTATTTATAACTGCAAGGACCTGGAAACAACCCAAATGCCCCAAGACAGATGACTGGATGAAAAAGATGTGGTATATATACACAATGGAATATTATACATCAATAAAAAATGACAAATTCAATGAATTTTTGGTAACATGGATGTACCTAGAAGAAATCATACTGGCAGAAACAAGTCAGAAGGAAAAAGAAAAACCAAATGGTCTCACTAATATATGGACAACCAAATGAAAGCACACAACTGCGGGAGGGGACCAGCTGGAGTGGCCAGGGAGGGGAGGTGGTGGGGGACCCCCAGGGATCACAATGATGTGAATATATATATAAATAAATAATTTTAAAAAATAAAATAAAAGTTTCTGAAAGCATTTGCCCTGTAGATATCTTCTGTACTGCCCCACACACACAGGCATGCTTCTGAGAGATGGCCCATAAGTCAGCAAGGTCTGTTTCATGGGGCTTCCATCCTAATGAGGGAGCGAAACATGCAGCAGTGACGCATGGTGCTAAGTCCGGGGCAAGAGGAATGCCAACTGAGGAGGGTTGTGTTTTTATAGCGTTGTTGAGGAAGTAATCTTCTGATAAGGCTCACTTAAGAAGGGAGAAAGGAGAGTGAAAATATTGATATCAGGGTAGGCTTCCAAACAGCTGGAGCAGAAAGTACAAAGGGCTGAGGGAGGAACAGTGAGTGTGTCAGAGCGCTCAGAGACAGCATGCCATCCAGAGCTGCTGCAGAGAGCAGGCAAGAGGAAGGGGGTGGGAAGTGGGTCCAGGAAAGCTGACAGATGGAAGACAACTTAGAGATCATCTGGTCCACCTTTCATGAAACAAAAGTGCAAATCATAGACCAACTCAGGCAAGTCACAGAATGTGAATTTTACTCTGAGAGGGATAGAAAGTCACAGAAGGGGTTGAGTTGAGCTGTGGAGGGATCTGACTTAAGCTTCCAAAAGTCACTGAGAACAGAGAGGCCACTGCAGTGGTTGTGGTGGCAATGACAGTACTGAGACCTGATGACAGAGGAGCTGGTCATTCTGAATATGTTCTAAAGGCAGAGCTTATTAGACTTGCAGATGGACCACGTGTGACATGTGAACAGAAGGCTGATCCCAAAGACTGTGACCCAAACCAATGAAAAGTGGGTGTTGCTATTAACAGAAATTTTTGTGATTGAGGAAGAGGTAGGAGGCAAATCGGGATTCTACTTTCCAATGCTTCAAATTCAAGATGCCAGTTGGATGTCCAGTAAACATAAAACATGGATGGACAAATCCAGAGGCAGGGAGAAATCCAGACTGGAGAGTCCTATTTGGGAACATAAGACATTTAAGCATTCAGTGGTATTTAAAGCCAGAAGACTAGAAGAGTCCACCTAGAGCAGGAAAGCTTCATCATGACTCCCTGAAGACATGCCATGCCAGGGAGATGAAAGTCCAGGGAAGGAGCCTGAGGAGGATTGTGCAAGTGGGGGGGAGCAGAGAAAGGTGGAAGGCTCTGAAAAAGTCACAAGCAGAGAGCGTTTTAAGAAGGGATTGACCAACTGCCAAAAGACACTGATTGGTCACCTAAGAGGAGACAGAATCAAGAGGGGATTTGGCAACGTGGAGATCACTTGGCAAGAGCTATGTGGATGGACAGGTGCATACAAGGGGCATGGGAGGAGAAGAAGCAGAGACTTTAGAATGAGACAGGCCTTTGGGGGAGTTTTGTGTAAAGGGGAGCCTGAAAAACTGGTACTACTGGAATGATGTCCCAAATAGGTGAGGGTGACACAATCGAATGAACAGCCTATCCATTAACAACAAGCCCTCACTGGTGGCCAGGATACACTGGACAGTCACTGATCAGGGAGGGACAATCAGTCTAGCCTCTCTGCAGATCAATTTAACAGTCACATCAAGAGCCCTGAAAAATGCCCCTACCTTCTGACACATATGTTCCCCTTCTGGCAATCTGTCTTAAGGAAAAAATTCCAGATATAGAGAAAGTTCTCTACATAGACATCATCACAACTATATGTAACAGGTCTAGAAATATACACCCAAAATACAGCACGATGGATAGTTAAAAACACAACATAAATGTAGACACTAGACTGAAGTTCCACGAGAACAGGAAGAGTGTCTACTTTATTTTCACTGCAGCCCCAGCATCTACTGTGTGTTTGACATACTTGTTGAAAGAAGAAATTAAAGTTCACATATAGTTAAGCAAAAAATAGCCATAAAACAATCCTGCAACATCATGTATAAATATCTGCACACTTAAGGCATGGCCTCCACCATGCTTTACATAGCTAACACTTCATATATAAAAACTAAAGAAATGAACCCCCCCTGCCCCGCAATGTAGACCAATTATCTCTGTGTGGTGAAACATGTTCATTTTGTTTTATTTTTATATATTTTCAAAGCTGAATATGATTATTTTTATAGTGGAAAAAACTAACCAAGGCAATTTCTTGAAGGAGCATGGGCTAGAATCAGGCAGAATTGAAGCTTAAACCACCAAGACCTGATGACGTTTTTGCATCCGCTGAAGTTCACAGGGAGTCGTGGTGGGTGAGTCTCCATCTGGTTACAGGGACCAGCTCAGATGAGCTCCTCCCAGTATTGTCTATTTCCTGGACAAGAGAAAGCTCCCCCTGGAGCTAAGGAAAAATATTGTTCACAGGTACCAGCTTTCACTAGAACATTTTCTAAATTTTTAATCAACAGTCCAAAAAAATATCCAACAAAACAGAAAGCTGCTGATGGCACAGTCTTAGGTGAAAGAGAAAAAAAAAAAAGGGCATAGTCGCTGCGAATATACTATTCAAACTGTGTATTTGTCAAATACATACTGAATAAATGAAAAGGCTTCACAAGAAATATGTTCATGTGTGAACAGAGATGAGGCAAACAGACAACAAGGAATCCACCTGGTCAGCAATACCACTTGAAGCCATCGCTCCAGAACTAGAGTTTTTCAGACTCTGCTGGATCCCACTGTAGGTGTCCTCAGGTGCTCACAGGTGGCTACAGACGCTGGGGGCAATCAGTGCCCGAGAGTCTGTCAAACTTGAATGTGTGCACTAACTTGAATACAGATAAAGTGTGGATTCCAATTCAATAGTTCTGGGTGGAGGGATTCTGCTTGTTAGTAAGTTCCATATGACACTGAGGCTACTGGTGTGAGCACACCCTGAGCAGCCAGTGTCTAAAGTGTTGGGTAACCAAGTGACCCCAAGGATCAGCAGGAGCCAGGCAGCCAGGCAGGCTGTGTCAACCTAAACAAGGCGAAGGGAGTGTAGACTGAGTAAGGTTTCTAGACACTAACCCAATTCCTAATGCCAAGTACCTTCACTAGATACCCAGCCTGCCCCCCCCCCAGTCCTCAAGCACATAGCACTCTTAATCTCAAATACCTTGAAACTACTGAAGCAAGTGATGAGCCACAAACTTCAGGTAATTGCCTATGACCCAATGGGGCCTGATGTTCCCCCCAATTCCATGAAGGGATATGATGGCTCAAAGAGCATTTGTCCTGGGTTTTTGATGAGGAGCCAGGCTAGAGAAATGGTCAGAGGTGGCTCCTGCTGCCTGGCCCTCTACAAGACTCCCTGGTGCAGCCTGGTGCTCCCTAGGAGCCTCATAGTGAGATTTCTCGAGGACTCTGGGCACCTGAACACCCTACTCTGGTAGGTTAGCATGGTCTAGTCACTGTCCATGGTGGGACATGGTGGGTCTCTGCAGGTAGAACCTGGCTCAACATCCCCATTGAAAATGGCCCATGAGTAATCTTGACATTTCCTTCCCAGCAAGGACAGACTATCTGGTCCACACACAGATGAAACCTTGGATTAGGCTCAGCATCCAGAGGACTGGACCATGACATCCATTGGGGTGGGAGGGATATTTACATTCATCATAGCCCTTTCTCCATTTTCCCTGGCTCCTGACAGTCCCAGTAAGCCACATTCCAAAACCCTCCTCCCCCCTGCTGCTACTGAAGGTCACTGAGAGACCCCAAACTCCTGGGCAAGTCTGAGAAAACAGTGGCACATCACCCAGGGCAAGTCAGCTCAGTGAACTGAGCATGGAAGGAAGCAGGGTGGAGTCACGACCGTGTGTACTATAGGTCTCTGCAGGGTTGACACTGAGGGAATGTCTCAGAGTTCCTACTAGCTGCCTTGTTAAGAGAAGCTGGGTAGCAGGAAAGGCAGGCAAGCCTGAGTATGGCTGAGTGGCCTGAGTCCTTCCCATACTGGGCCACAGAACAAAGAAGGCAGCTGTCCCTAGTGAGCACTCAGCAGAGACACCTCTACTCCATCTACCACAGTAACCTTCTGGAGCATCCCTTGTGCCAGGGCCTATCTAAGGCAAGGAGCTCTATGAAAATACAGATGTCCCCCTCAAAGGGCTCATAATCTTATCAAAGAAAGACACTTTCGGCCTTATTTCCAACCAAGGTTGCAGATGGAGAAAAATCGAAAAAGGAGCAGGGTGTGGTTCCTGCTGTTCAGGACTGATTTTCAGAGTGTAGGAACTCAAAACCATCAGGATCTGCTGTCTGCAGTCAGATGCGCTAATGGTAAAACAGATCCCATTGTCTTGTCTCCAGAGAATTCATTTCCATGCACAGTCTCTCCATAACCAACCATCTCTCAGAGGTTAGGGGTTGACCAGGACCAGAGCTCTGACTCCACATGCTCCTTCCTTCCCTCACCTCCAGTGACCCACACCCGTGGGAATGAAACCCCTAAATCTCCTCAAAAGGCATCTGTTGCTGAGCTACCAGAACGAACTCTACCTGCTATAGGATCTGGTGTCTACTCAAACTGCAGGGAGCACGTGACCTGCAAAATCCAGACTCAGAGTCCTCTCAGGAATGTCAGGCTTCAGAATGAAAATGGATACCAAAATGGGCTCTATCTGAATCCCAGAAAGACAATAATGATGGAGTGCCACCCCCAGCTTGCAGCATGCCCACATAGCTAAGTGAAGGAGCCTGGCAGTGAATATGGCAGGAGGAAGTCCTACACCTGGCTAAATGGGGTTGAATCTGCCACTGAACCTCAGAGACCCTTTGGAGACTTCTGTGTGCACTGTAGACAGAGGCAGGTGTTCAGACTCCTCTGCAGGGGTGCTCTGCTGGCAAGTCAGCACCAGGGCTTTGACCTCCTTTTTGAAGTTGGTGTTGAGAAAGCCATAGATGAAAGGGTTGACACACGTGGAGGCCATGGCGAACAGGTGGCACACCAAGAAGATGAGGTTGCCATGACAGATGGGAATGGCCTCATGGTACCAGTCCTCCAGGCTGTTGAACACATGCAGGGGCAGCCAGAGCACAGCAAAGGTCACAACCATTGCCAGGAGGACCCCATTGATTCGCTTCATCTGCCAGACCCGTGAGCTGTAAGCACCCTTGCGGAACACCCGCCTCTGCTTCCGCAGGCGCTGGTAGATGCGTGCGTAGCACACCAGGATGAAGGTCAGGGGGATGCAGTACTGGAAGAGCAGCAGGAAGGTGGTATAGATGATGCGGTGGTGGTCCAGCGGCCAGGACTCAGTACAGACCACCTTATCTGCAAGAAATTCCAAAGCCTGGGAATGGTTCTTGTGAAAGACATTCTCTAGGACGTTATTGGCCAGGAAGGGCAGGGAGAGGAAGAATGCAATGAGCCAAATGATCACAATTCCCAGGTAGGCCTGAGAGACACTGGGCTTCCAGCCTGTTGGGTTGATGATGAGCTGATGTCTCTCTAGAGCCACAAGGACAAGCGAGAGGATAGATACTGTTACTGACATACACTGGATAAAGGCTGACATTTTGCAAAGGGCTTCACCAAAGACCCAGTAGTCCATGAAGGTATAGATGACTGTGAGTGGCTGGCAGATGAGGCACATGAGAAAGTCAGAAAAGGCTAGGTTGGCGATAAGCAGGTTGGTCACATTGGCCTTTTCCTTCTGCCTAATGGTCACACATATCAGGCAAAGGTTCCCCAGAACCCCCACAACGGTCTCGATGCTGTAGGAGGTGACAATGAAGACCATTGGGTCTACAGAATCCTGACAGTGGTCAGAAAAGTTGTACGGGATGCCTTTTAACTTGCTCCTGTTTTGACCCTGCATGGATTCTGGAAGCAGCAAGGTCAGGAAGTGAGAGATGTTCATGGCGGCTCTCAGAAGAATCCAGGAGACTCAGTGATGACATCTGCAAATCAGACAAATGGGACTTAGGGATCATGCCTCCTGTTTTGAATCCAGGGAAGACTGAAACCAGGTTCAAGGCTGCTTTTACCCCAAGGCTGGAACCCACAGGACCTGAGACCCAGAACATAAAGCTACTTGCCTAGAGTCACAGTAATAATTGCTGCGGCTCAGAAACAAACCCAAGTTTGCTTGATGGCAGAATTTGTTCCACAAATTCCTCTGATCTCAGACTTCAAAACATGATTAGGAAGTTGCATTGTTTTATACAGAGTTCAAGGCCAGAAATGCCCAGACAGCATGGGTAGAAACCCTCTTGTCAAAGTTTATCCAGACAGAAGCAAATGCCACATAGCAGAGTGATTATTCAGGTCCTTCCATAGGATCCCATGTCCTTTAAAACAGATCCAAAAGCTTGAGGCTTCTACAATGTTCCCTCTCATCTCAACCTCTACCTACCCTGCTAGCCTTGTTTCACAGTTGACACAGGACCTTGCTGAAGACTACTAGGTATCAAAGACAGAGTCATCCATCAGCACACATGCTCTCTCTTCCTGCTTATCATATGCATACACACACACACACACCCCTGCCCAGGGTTACAGCCTGCCTCCTGCCCTTGCTATGGGCTTCTCCATGCCTGTGCTCAAGTCACCTGAAACCTGCAATTTCACAAATACAGCAGCCTACAGTTCCCAAACCAGCAGCCTGATCCACACCTCCACACTTGAGCACAACTGTTTCTTCCCCCAGTCCCTCCTCAACACAATACATCTGCCAAAACCAAACTGGAATTTGAATTCCAGGGCCTCTGGGTGGTAATACAAATCACTGTACACACTTTCTCGTAAGTTCTCTCATCGGTCACCTAAAAAGCATTTCACAACTTTCAGTAACACCACAATCATTCTGGGAGTATTTTTAAAATGCAGATTCCAGAGCTTCTCATCAGGAAATGCAGTGATTAAGCGAGTCTTGGATGGCACCCAGAAATCTGTATATCAGCAAATGGCCCATGTGACTCTGATACACATGATCACTGAGTCCCACTTTGATAAAACACTGTTCATAAAGGTATACCCTCAATATAGCTGCCTCAAGATTGGCTTTACATTTCATGATAGTCACATCTATTTATGAATATATATATATATATATATATATATTTGTTCTTCATGAGCAAGTACTGAGAGAAAATTTTTAGAGTACAACAATATAAGAGATTGGTAAAATCTACTTTTCAGCTGTCATAAATGTCACTCACCATACAGCTGATCTAATTAATAAAGATGAGTCTCATGTAGTCATTTATATGATCAACTTATGAATTCAACACACAGTTTAGTTATTTTAGCTACTGGATCTCAGAGACAGGCGTATTTTTCTGGTGTCATAGTCTTCTGGCAAAAAAAAAAAGCCATGTGGAACTGAATATGACAAAATGAAATATACCAGAGCCAAACGTAGGGTCCAGTATTTGAGTCCATAAATAGCCACCAGTACATGTAACTTGGCGATAAGATACACTGTGCACAGGAGCAGCAAATGGGAAGGAAACTTAAGACTCTGGGTGATCATCCTCTAGGGTTGGGTCCAAGGTAGGAACAACATCAAACTGTCTAAGCACAGCAAGATCAGAGCAGAATTCGTGACTACAGAGGGCTCTAAAAATCCCACTTCTTCACTTGCTCATTTACCCAATAAGCAAGTCTCAAGCCCTGTGCTAACCATAAGGCCTGCAGCAATGAAGTATTCAGTCCCTCCCAGATAAGACAAACTGATCACCAGGAGTGAAGATGAAACTCAAGGTCACCTTGCCATCACCAAAATCAGTGTAAATGAAAGACTTGGGAGCTGGGAGTTCAGAAAAGGGAGCACAGAGATGACGAAAGAAGCAATATTGATCAAGGGCCCAAGATTGAAGAGAAATCAATCAGCTGAGTGAACAAAATTCAAGGGGAAGAAATTCAAGGTACAGCAAGCCCAAGTCCATGCCAGAAAGATCACTTGGATATAGCAGATACAATGAGAGGGAAGCAAACAGGAGGGAACAAGTTAAAAGCAATTCTGGGAGTCTGTCTGTCTGGCCTGCAGCACTTCTTCTCATGGAACCCATAAAGAGCTAACACAAAGGATGGTCACAGTGGGTAGGGACATCCCTCCAGGCCCTGATGACTGACATGGATGACTGAGCCCAAATTACCCTTTCCCAGCAGCTTCTGAGACCAAGGCAGAGGAGGGAAGTGCTGGGGCTGGAACAGCATCAAAGCAGGAAGGAGACCACTGGGAGAGCAGGAGAGGAGCAGAAGCAGACAGCTGGCCCATCCATCTTACTCCGGGTCCACAGAGTCTGGGAGGAGCCTCCCTCCATAAAGCTCCCATTCCTCTGTGTACAGGGACTGAGGATTTCCAGAAACAACCACCAGGGGCAAGGTGGCAGCAATTCAAATACCTGAGTCCGGTCAGCAGGAAAGCTGGCTTCTTTTTATAGACTGTGCTGAGAAGTGCGGCCCTTGAGACACAGGGTCCCTGGGAAGATGCTCCAGTGCAAAACCAGTAGGTAGATAGGACTTCAATGCAACCAGGGCCTGGAGAAAGTCAGCATGACCCAGCAATAACTCCCTGGATTCGAAGTAAAGTGTTCAGGATTAGGAATAGCCAGGGAGAGCCCAGGTAGTTGCAGAGTCACCTTACAGTGAGGGGAGCTTTTCACCCAAGACTGGATCTGGCTCTCATGTCATCTAAAGGTTTTGGGGGTCATGAATAGGCTCCCAGATAGAGCTACCACAGGTATCTGGGAAAACAGCAAAGAACCATATCAGGATCCCAAAGCAACATGCTTGCCCTTGACTGAGCCACCAACCTAGCTTAGGGGAAGTCACTGAACCTTTCTGAACCTGTTTTCTCAGTTATGCTTGGGGCAAGTGGGTATTACCTATCTTAAATATACTTAATATACTTATCAGTATCGTCTAGTTCCGTCCTAGGGAAATTCTACAGGATGAAATAGGGAAGAATGGAGTCTAAAAGATCCTTACAGTCCCCCCCTGGGGCTCTTTTAGACAAATGTCCAACTTGGTTCTTTTGGCAAATGATGTAATTTGATGCACCAGGTTCTACTCAGGTCCTTTCTTGAAACCTCCTGGGAATCTAAGCTGCCTGATTTGCAATAATACCTAATTAGTACTTAGTAGGTGCTCATCAAATACTTGTTCCCTTCTTTCCCATCAACCCCACCCTAAAGAACCCCTATCCTCCACAATGACCACAAAAACCCACACCCAGGCCTCTGAGGGCACCTAGCTCCAGGTCTGAACCAAAGCCTCTTGAAAAAGTCCTATAAGAGGGCACGGGGTTGGGATCAATCACCTCTAATTCATCAGTCAGTGTCCAGCCTCGTAGTCCCTACCCTACCACAGCAGCACTCTACTGCCCTGCTCTGAGTCCTGCCCAGATCCTGTACCCATCTCTCTCCTGGGCTAGAAAGGGCCACACTCCCACCACTCCCATTTTAGAGCTGAAAGTGGTCAACCCACTCATAGGCCAGTGCATGGGGAATACACATGATGGGCTTCCTGCTACCTTTGCCCATACCACCCCATACGAAGATGAGGCCATTGGACATGAAAGGACAGAGAGGTGGTAGGGAGAAGGTGATAACAGCAAGCATGCAGAGCTGATTCTGTCCTCTTTATCCCCAGACAACCGGGAGATGCCCAAGCAGCCTGAGAGGTTGCAACTGGGCTAAGTGGGGTGAGAGATTTGAACTGATTGTACCAGAAGAGCAGGTGGGGAGTTTGGAAGGGCTGATAAGAGAGGAGATGGTGAAGTCCAGCCTCAGATGCAAGAGTCCAAGGAGGGATTCCCTCACCCTGGCAAGCTAGGAGACAGAGGGCAGAAGAATCATCAGTTTTCACTGAGTTCTGGGCACTTGAGATCCCACACACATTAATCCACAGCACAGCCCCAGCAGGAAGGCCTGATTAGACTATAGCATGTGAAACTGCTGATCCAACCATTCACATCCTGCATTGACAGCAAATTCCTATGGTCAGATCTAATATCAACCCCATTCTATAGAGGAGGACACTGAGGCTCACTTAGATGGAGGGACATGGTCAAGTTAATAGGTGATAATTAGTAAGTAGCAGAGCTAAGTCTGAACCCTGGTCCACCTATATCTGAAAGCCAGCACTAACTTTTCCAGCCAGAACTTGAAAAGGAGAAAAGTTAACTACAGGAGCACCTGGGCATGATGGGGTCTGGCTACACCAAGTGTGAAGATGCCCCAAGTAGATGGCAGTTGCTCAAGGGTCTTGGGTTTTGGCCCCAACACACTGGTTCAGAAGCTCCACCTCCCCAGCAGCTGCAGGGACAGCCCAGCTCCAGCCCCTCACCCTCTCCAAACAGAGCTGGGGTAAATGCTGTAATGACTTTTAGCCTTGCCTCCCTCCCCACATAACTGAGACTTCAGAGCACCCCCTTACAACAGCACAGCTCCCATGGGACATGGGCTAGGACTGAGCAAGCACCTGTTCCTTCAAAGTGCCCATCCCTTGCAGACTCCGTTAGGGTGATTCCTAACCTGGGTCACCTGAGCTAGCACATCACTCCCAGGGACTGCTGGGCTGGGACCACACTGATGCTTCAGCTCCTTCTGGGAGATTCCCCCCCCCCAAGCTCATAGTAAATTGCCCCTCACTTCCCACTACATTCCTCAGAGATGGCCAATGAGGACAAGATTTGTTGGGTCCTCTGGGTTCTCCCCAGGGGCGCGGATTCAGGAGGGGAGAGGCAGATTGCAAAGTCAGTATAATGGTGTCTCTCGGTTGAGTTCCCAGGCAGTTCTCTAGACAAAGTAGGAACACCTGCAATCCCTTGGCGTGTAGGGGAGGCTACTCCACTGGCGCCTGCCTCTCCATCAGTCAGAGGAAAACTAATCAAAACACAATAAAATCAGTCTCCCAATGAGGAAAGAATGAAGGTGTCTGCTTTGTTTCCTGAAATTTCAGGGAGCAGTTTCCATTCTCCCAATGTCCCTAACACCTAGACTTTCCATGTACCCCTCACCCCCCTCTCCTCGCAGCTCACAAGGTGAGGCAACACGACCCCCGCCCACACACACACACACCCCCACACCACCACCACCTCATCACTTTGAGGTGAAGACACTGAAGCTGCGAGAAGCAAAGCGCTTCCCCGCCCGTCCAGGCAGGGAGATTTTGAGCCCTGTGCTCTTGGAAGCCCCTAAAGCATTCACTCCCCGCCCCCACAGCGTTCCCGCCCCCACAGCGTTCCCACCCCGAGCGCCCCCCGCAGCAGGAGGGGCGCGCGATCTAGCAGAGGTTCCCGCGGAGCAGTCCTGCGCCACCCGCCTGCCGCCCCGGGACTCACCTGCTCTGCTCCACACGCAGTCGCTCTAGCCCTAGCCGTTTGCTGTGGGATCAGTCCTGCGCCCCGGCCGCGCCCGCCCAGCCTGCAGCTTGCGTCCTCACCCGCCCACGAGAACCAGGACGCTCCCGACTCCCGGGAACCGGGCGCCTACCGGCCAGACGTGCCAACAAATCCCCACCGTCCGCTGCCCGCCTGGGAGCCGGAGCTGCAGCAGAGCCCGCGGACTCGCCCTCGCCCACGCCCACCCTGGCCCTCAGCTCACCCGCGACCGGAACTTACTGCTCTCTCGGTTTGAGACTATTAGCTGGTCCGTGAACCGGGCAGAAGACCTGCCCTGTAGAAACCCCTTCATCATGAATAGTAGCAGATCTCTGCCGACTCTTTCTGCAGGCACAGGAGCTGAACAAGATAAGATCCCTATCCTGGTGTCAGTTGAGAGCGCCTAACTCTGGAGGACAAGACAAAATGGGGAGGAGTAGGCTGGGCACGGTGGCTCGTGCCTGTAAGCTTCAGCCTATGAAGCGGCCGGAGCTAGGGATAGCGTTTTGAGTCCCGCCTGGGGCCCTTAGCGAGACCTAGTTCCAAAAAAATAGCTGGTTGTGGTGGTGCGCGCCTGTAATCCCAGCTACCTGGGAAGCTGAGGCTGGGAATTGCTTGAGTCTGTGGCCTCCCTGGCAACGAGAGCCTGCGGTTCCATGGGCAAAAATAGCGAAACCTAGTCTCAACAACAACAAAAATAAAAATGGGGAGGAGTAAACACCTAAATAAGCATGTGTACACCTTAAACTTACATGCTAATTATCTTTTTTTTTTTTTTTTTGAGATTAGGTCTCACTATGTTGCCCCGGGTAGTCCCAAACCCGCAGGCTCAAGTGATCCCTAGCCTCAGCCTCCCAAGGCTGAGATTACAGGCGCACACCACCATGCCCGGCTATTTTTTGAGACTAGGTCTCACTATGTTGCCCGGGGTAGAGAGTCAGAGGGGAGAAACAGTCCAGCTCTAGATGCGTGGTCCAGGCAGAGGGCACAGCAAGACAAACACCCCGAGGCTGGAACCACTGGGCCACTAGACACCAGGAGAGGGCAGTGTGACTGGAGAAAGTCAGCAACCGGGCTTCCAGAGTGCAGAGGGACCCCTGGGGAGGGCTTCTGACACCCTGCAAGGGCTCCTACATTGTAATGAGAGATAAATCAGAGAGCACTCCCGTATTGATGCTCAGGTGACAAAGGACTTAGCTGAAATGAAGCAGCATTTGCTCTAAGGGCTGTCCAATTTTGAAGACTCTGACTTAGCATTTCCTCCCCCAAGAAGGCCACATGACAAGATCAAGTCTTGCTTGAAGGACCCCTTCCAGAGCATGTCAAAAATACTGGACACAGGCAGCGCTCCTAGGCATCCTTCTGTGGCTTGACCAGGAAGTTTAAAGGGCAACTGTGTTTCTAGGGGCAGAGGGGTAGAGAGCATGAAGAGATATTGATCAATGGGAACAAATGTCAGTGACAATACAAGTAAGTTGTGGAGATCTATCATACAGCATGGTGATGTAGCTGACAGTAATGTGTTACAGACTTAAATGCTGCTAAGAGAGCAGAGCTACAGTTTCCAAAAAAAGAAACTATAATTATATGTGGGTATCAGGGTGTTAACTAATGCTACCATTACTATATAGTATAAAAATGTATCAACTCAATGCTGTGTATACCTTAAACTTATATGTTAATTATATCTTCTTTTTTTTTTTTTGAGACTAGTTCTCACCATGTTGCCCAGGGTAGTCTTGAACCTGTGGACTCAAGCGACTCCTAGCCTCCTCCCAAGGCTGGGATTAAAGGCGAATGTCTGGCTTGCCAATTATATTTAATAAAGCAGGGGAGAACTTCTGTGGCTCCCAAAAACTCACAGACCGTGGCCCAATTCTCCCAATCACTACATACACACACCACACATACACACAGGCACCAGGCATGGTGCCATCTATGGAAATGGTCTTGGAATTGTAGGCAGAGGCCCTTTCTAAAGTGGCAGTTGCCACTAACGACACATGGACTGTAGGTATTGCTTTTTTTTTTTTTTTTTTTTTTGAGACTAGGTCTTGCTAATTTTGCCCATGGAACCGCAGGCTCACATTGCCCAGGGTACCACAGACTCAAACCATCCCCAGCCTCAGCTTCCCAGGTAGCTGGGATTACAGGTGTGCACCACCACACCCAGCTATTTTTTTGGGACTAGATCTCACTGTGGGACTCTAGGTTGCCCACTAGGTTGCCCTGAGTGGGACTCTAACCATGATCCCTAGCCCCAGCTGCTTAATAGGCTGAAACTTACAGGCAAGCACCACCATGTCCAGCTTGTAGGTATTACCTTATTGGATGATCACAGCAGCTCTGAGAAGAGTCTTAATGATGAAGCCAAGAAACAACTCACCTGAAATGCTCAGACCCAGGCTGCCAAATCCTCAAACCTCTGCTCACTGGCCCCTGGAACTTAGCCCTGGGATTTCTTCTCTCTGGACCACTGTCCTCCCTGCCTTGACTACCTGGAAGACCATGCACCACTGACCCAACATCCCCTTATGTCAGGATGCATCCCTGCAGCCCTGGTGCAGTCTGGTTGCATGTTGGCACAAGCATCCTGGTCCGCCCCACTCCTGATCACTAGGGCCCCATTCTCCTTGTGCCCAGACCCCAGTATGGCTCCACATGCAGAGGCAGCATCGGATGAAAGAAGTAATGCATTTAGCAGCACCTAATTGTAATGGAGGCTTTCTGGAGTCTTAAGTGGTGAATATTTTCTGTCCAGAAATCCCTTACCTCTGGCATAGGGCTTTATAGATACCAAATCTCTGCTCAGGTAAGAGCACAAACACTGTCCCTTAAGGTCTTGCTGGTGAGTGTTTTGAAACAGGTCGCAATGGAAAATTTGGAAACCACTACCCAGTGCTCATGGGACCAAGTCCTAGCCCCATGGTCAGCCGAGAGCTGAATAGAAATAGTAAGTGGCTCCCATGCTAGGCAGAATTACCTGCTCTTTTCTATCCATATGCCCACATAGTCAAGTAAGTGTAAGTTCACCCAGATTGTAGAGAGCAAGTCTAGGTTCTGAACCCAAAGTTTGGACTCTTTCTCCAGCACCACAGTGTCCCTGAGAGAGGTCAGGAATTGGGGGCAGACAACCTAGTTAAATCAAGGCAAACTGGAGCCACCTGGCTCTCCTTTGCTTCTGCTGGGGAAGGAAATAGCACCCCCTAGTGGCAAAACACTGGCATCTGAAACTCCCCAAGAAAGCAGAGTCCACAGCAAGAGAATGGGAACTGTACTTCTCCACCTGTTGGAGCGCAGGGACGAGGATCCCAGACTGGGAAGCCCAGCAGCCAGGCTGCATCCCTGTCTCTGGGAAGGGGCTTAGTAGGGGTTTCCATGTGACATAAAAGCAGCTGACTTTCTCTGACCTCCTAGACATTGATTCTCCATAATAGCTTAGTGACAGACCTCATTTCCCATTCTCTTAGGAATGTTCCATGTGAATCCCTTTGGAGCTGAGCAAGAGTAGTAATCCCTCAGGCCTTCGACAGCTTGCCATTTGACCTTTAGTCTGCTTCAAGGTCAACATTCTCCTTGGAACTGATGAAAAAGCTGAGAGTCAGGAATGAGGAAATGAACCCCATTCAGACCCTTGGTGGCAATTTGCTAAGATTTGACATAAGGCCCCTTTCACTATCACTTTCACCACCTTAAAAGAGAATATGGGGTGTGATCATGAGCTGGGCATGGGAACCAATCCATCAAGTCTCAGATTTTCTTTTATGAAATTGGAGCTAATAATACAATCCACTCGAAGGCTGTCATAAAGAGAAATGGAACGAGATTGGAATAGCTCCTAGCATAGGTCCTGGCAGGAAATACAACCTGGTGAGCTATAGCAGCTGTTGCTATTCCTGGGTCCCCTGTGCTTGTTCACCCTGCTGTGCTCCCTCCCCCAGTCCTGCCAAAGTTCATGTGCAGACCCTACTGATTCTGGTTTGAAACTCCCCAGCTCCACATCGTGACTCCACCAGTCCTAATAGGCCCTGCACTCAGCCATGATGAGCTTCTAAAATTAGTCTGACTCTGTTTCTCCTGAAACCCTTATAGAATGTCTTTCTGGACTGCTTTTCTGCTTAAATTGTTCATCTTTAGTGAATAGCATTTATGTTTCAAATATCCAGGCTTGTACAGATGTTTCCACATCCTGGACTCACTGAGTCCATGCCTTACTTCTAGTCATTCTTGGAGAATCAGCTCATAAAAAGCCCTGGTAGCAAGGAAGAAGAAGCCTTGGAGACCAGGAGAATGGAGACCATGGAAGCAAAACTAGCTACATGCTCTACTAAGGGCGGCAAATTTAAAACAGAACTAACCTTACCCTTTTGACCTAAGAAAGGTAAGGATTTAATGGAGCATTTCTGGTCAGAGCCAGCCAAGCTCCAAAGCCTGAAAAACTGATACTGAGCCTAGGCACAGTGGCATCAGTCAATCACATGGAGCCTAATGGGGCTTTAGAATAATTAGGGAGTTTTGTTTCATTTCTTTCCTTGTCTCTATTTATAACCCTTTCCTTATATCTGTTCTCCTTTATAAATTTGCTTCTTTTAGCTTACTTGTCTGAGTTGAGAAGTTCCTGCTGTAACTTTGTCAGACACCAATCCAGTAAAAAAAAAAGAAAGAAAAAAAAACATGGTAGCAATATAATCAGCCATCTGTCCTGAGTCCCCCACATACACACTTGCTCATATAAAGCAAAGCTGATGAGTATACTCCCTCCCCCCTAAACACACAGACACCCAAGTTCCCTGGTATCTGTTCTGCTTTTCTCCCAAGTGTCCTACAGCAAAGGAAAACCATATCAACTATCTGGGGAAATCAAGTGATTTTCCCATTCTTAGGCAAAACAAAAATCACATGCATTTAGAAATACAATAGCACAAACAAGGTATGACAAGTTACAGTAATAAAGTAACTGACCTCAAAAGAAGCTCAAGTAACTCAGAGACTAGAAAATGTTCAAAGAGCAGATACTTCCATTACTTCTTAGAGTAACAAAATTGCCCACTCCATTAAACAAGAAAAACAAGAAAGAGCCCTTGAAATTGACTAAAAACATTTTCTTGGAAGGCATAGGAGGGCAAGAGAAAGAAGCATCTCCTCAGGCAGAGTGAAAACACAAAGATGGAAAAATAAAAAGATAGAAAACCTAGGCACAAAATTAAGAGACACAGATGATTAAGTCAAATGATCCACCATCAAATTAATAACATTTCCAGGAAGAGGGAACTCAGAACACCACAAGTTGCTACTAGTTGTGGTCTAATGAGGAAACAGCACTGAGCCCAGGTGGCCAAAGGAACAGACATTCGTGGAGAGATAAGGGACAGCGGCGTGGGCAGGGTATGGGCGATACGAGAAATGGCGAGGCACCTACACACCAGCAGAAACAACCACTACCCCACAACTAAAGGAACCAGAGCAGAAAACCTGTTATCAGAGCCAGGGGACCATGGAGGGAGGGCCTCTCACTGAGCTGTTGGCATCTAGAGACAGACTAGCGTCACCAGACACTTGACATTGAAAGAAGAGGAAGTAGGGAAGAAAGACACAACCCCCCTTCCACTTCCAGGCTCCTGTGGGTTCCTGCCATTGACGGACTCCAACTGGAGGCTAGCCAGCAAAGGAGTCCCCTAGCGTCTCTGGACACAGAAGAGGCTGAGAACAATGCTGGGGACAGATCTGTGTACGGGTGTGAAGAGAAAGGTGCCAGGGGAAGGTGTGGTGAAGGTGTCCTTTAAGCGTTAAATTGCTGAAATTTTTTTTAAAGAATAACAAATAGATTTTTTTCACCTGCATGGAATAAAATAAAAGCTTAATGCAGCAACTTCTAGAAAGAGAATGAGAATATGGGTAGGGGATGGGAAGGATTCTCCATCAGTTATCTAAGCACTAGGATAATTTAGAAATAATTTATTGCCTACCTATTAAGGAATTAATATCTATGATCCTATCTTTAAAAAAGAATAAATACACCAGGTTTTAATTGGGGGAGAATAACTAGAAGAGAAATGACACCCCCACCGTATAGGGGGTGAAGATGCTCAGTGATGGACATTCCAGTCTCAATTTCATCATCTGTAAAATAGAGCCAAGCTCATGCTGAGCTGGTGAGGATGCAAAGGACTAATAATGGAAGGGGATACAATGTTGAGGTCATTGTCAAAACTACACGGAAGGGAGACGTGAGGCAGGGACCCCGGGAATTCAGGGTCGGAATGCAGGTTAAGTGTCTAGTCTTCCAGGAGGCTCTCTAAGGAGTGAACAGGGCTGCTAAGGAGCTGTACCAGCTGTGGGAGGTGGCTCCCACCTTGAGGGATCACATGTCCTTTGCCTTTGCTCCCTTCTGAGGTCATAAAGAGGCTGGGCTGTCAAATTACCTGCTCTCTGCCACAGGGAAAAAAGATAAGGGATGTCAACTGGGTGACCAACACTCCTTGCCCCCACCCAGGCAGCTGACTTGCCCTCTCCCCCTACCCCTGCCTCTCTCCAGCATAGAGGAGGATTCCCAGTACCTTTAGCTGCTGCATTTACCAGCAGCCTGCTCCTTTTCTATGCCATCTTAAGGGAGGGAGAGGCAGAACATGTTCACCTGTCAGAGGGGCGGAGGAAGAGAGCACAATTACCACATGCCACTAAACACCATCCACAGTCCGATCCATGGTCTTGAAATGGACCAGTTCAGAACAACCTCAGCAGCTCTCCTCCGTAACAGGGAGATGAAAGACAAAGCCAGCAGGACATCGTTTCTCTAGATGGCTGGCTTTTGTGAAACCAATGCAGCAGCCCACCGTGGGTTGCCAGCCTCTCCACAGAGGACTGGGATGAGAAAGCAGAGCCTTCCAGCTGCAGTTTGCATCCAACCTTCCTGCACCCATCTCTGCCTTCTGGGGCCTCCAGGGATTCATTCGGCCTGCAGTCATTTAACCAATACTTTAGAGCATCTACACAGCTAGACCCTGGACACAGAGCTTAGCTCTCCAAGACATATGATAAAGGATTTTTATTTAGAAACTCCTAAAATGTGTGCAGAAGGAATATTAAGTAAAATATCCACCAGGTCATCTTGAATGTTTTGGAAATATGTCTTGGGAGAAGTCACTGATCTATTCCCCATCTCAGATTGTGCTTAGCTATGTTTCAAGTTTACTTGATATAAAACTACATGGGCCAACTATTGCCTAGTAACAACCAACATAATTGCAGGCTGGCTGGGGTCAGCCAGCCTAGGCCGGCCTCACTGGGGCAGTTCGAGTTGTGGGTCCAGCTGTTCTAGGCTCCTCTCTGGGGTTTAGGCTCTTCCACCTACTTTCACTCTGAAACCCAGGCTGAAAGCAAAATTCAAAAGAAGTTTTTCTCACAGAGATGGTAGAAGTGCAAGAATTCAAGCCCAGCTATGCAACCTTATTTTCAGCTCACTTGAGCCATATCTGCTAACTTCCATTGACTGAAGGAATGGTTGAGCACAAAGTCAAGAGAGAAGGAACTGTACCCCACCCACCCTGTGACCAAAACAAGCCACAGAGCCACACCCAATATTTATAGAACCAGGAACTATACTCTTATGATAAGGCGGCATGGGGTGGGGGTGGGAGAAGAGGTGGTAAAAATATGTTTGAACAATGGTCTAATGATCTAATCAATTCCAGACAATACAATTCCAGAAATAAAGGACTCAACATTTACTTCCATCACATTAAATTCAACATCTAAATTCCTCTCATCTTCCATTATCAAATTCAATCCTTTCTTTCACTGAGAATTCTTTCTATTTTGAACTTTTTTTACTATCTTTAAACTGCTTTATTTTTTTTTTATTTTATAAACTTTTTCTTGATTGCACATACACACACAAACATATATATATATATAAAACATCATTGTCTACCCCGAGGCCCTCCTACCATCCCATCACCCATGAAACATCCCCATCCTCTCCCTCCCTCAATCTCACTCCCTCCCCACCTCCTGTCCTAAGCCTCAATTCCGTTGAAGTTTCAAATTCCTTTCATCTGTCCATTGTTTATCTTCCCTGTAGCCCTCATATAAGTGAAGCCATCCTGTATTTCTCTTTTTCTTTTCCACAGAGAATTTTAAATCTTCCCATGTAAAGACACCCTATTTCTTTTTCTCACAGGAAAATGAAGATCAAAATGCCCCATTCCCTAGAGCAGTTTCACTCCAGCATCTGAACAAGGCCTCTGTTTCCTTAGTGTCTCCACTAAGTGGTGACTTTTTTCCACAAAGGTTCCAAGGGTCTTATTTGAAGGCCCAGCTAATTAATAAGGTTTTCTGTGAGGCTACAGGAAGCATTAGAAGACAGGGAACTGGAGGGAGCACTATGGGCCTGGTGAAGCAGACACTTTGTCTCACATGCAGGACTTCACAATGTTCTGCTGAGCATATATCAGGTAAAACACTGGATTGTAAGACTGAGCCAGGAGGTCTCAGGCCAGCTGGGGGGTGAAATCAGTGGGTTTGACTCCTATTTCTTTCAGGGGATATCCAGATCCTGTATCATCTGACACTGTCTTTTTATTTTTGTTCTAGTTTTCCTTTCATATTTCCTAGTGTTCAAGTATTTTCTCCTTGAGAAATGTAACCAGTAATAAGAATCCAATTGTGAAAAGACTTAACTACTTTTATTATCATTCTGCAGTTTAATAAATGTCACCCAAATTTGTATTTATCTTATTATCAAGATAGTCTCATTATCAATAGAAAGCAAAATGTCCGATTCAAAAATTAATAAGTACACAGATGCCTGTACCCACGAAGAAACTTCTTCACCAACAATGGCTGGGGGCAAGATCCCTGAACCAGACACCAGAACTATAAGGTGAAGAAGCAGCAAAACAACAGAGAACAGAGTGGAGAGAAAACTAACAATGGGAAAATATTGATAGACCACAAACAAGCACAGACTGGCTACCCATAGCAAGAAAAAGACTGAAAACCTACCACCACAGTGTGCCATGTTCCAAGAACACAATCCCTCACCTAGAGAAAGGACACTGCCACAGGAAAGAAAGAGAGTAATGGACTTAACAAACAACAAAGAGAGAGAGGTCTGAGTGATTGGAGGGGGTATCAGAGGGCAGGGGAGGTATCCTAATAACTATTTACCAATGTTGTGATTGAAAGAATAAAAATAAACAAATAAATATCCTCTGAATAAAAATTATATGGTAGTGTCCCATTGCTACTAATAACAAAAATGTTCATTAAGACATAATAAAAGTTGTGTGGATTGTAATCTTGCATCCTGGGATTTTTGGCTTTTCTATTTAGTACATAAATTGAAATCTCATTGCTGCCCAGCTCACAGCCCATTAAGGAAACTCAGTGCCAGACAGGAAGGGGCTGGGGGCTGTGACTGTCACCTGGCACAACAACCCAGAAACTGATGGCCTGAACCAGCTGTCCCTTTCCTGAGTGCCTGGGCAGTATGTGGATGCTGCCACAGGGAACTTCTGCCTCTGAGAATAACCAGCTGCCAAAGATCAGAGAGCACTGGCATCTTAATGGCCCAGCACAGGCACAGGTTTGACCTTTCTAGCACGGGATTGTAAAAACTCCTATCTCTGGTTACTAATGAATTAATTCAAAGTTCCAACCATAAGCTGGGCCCTGCTTTCAACTGGCAACAACAGGGAAGGTGTCCATGGGCCCCAGGTGATGAATGACCACTTCTCCCAGCTGCACCTGCCATGTCAGGTCAGGCTGCTGCTCATCCTTTGGTCCCCACAAGTATTTGGGTTTGTGCCAGGGTCTCTGCTCAACACAGCTGACCAGAGGAATTCCTGAGTTCTGTCCCAAAAGCAGGTACTGAAGTGGAATCAAAGACATCTAAGCCATTTGACCGGACACCATGAGAAAGAGGGGAGCTCAGGCCCAGTGTCCTGCAGCCCACATACCAGTGGCCTCCCATTCCTGGCACTTTGGGCCATGTTTGCACAGCTCACAATGCAGCCCAGTGGCAATGATATGAAGCATTATCCTAAATCTTTCCACACATGCCCCATCTACAGCGACTCAGTCAAAGAGCCATCCTGAACTTGGCTGCGGATTTATGTCTCACACAGAATTCTTTCAGCCCCAAGTCTCAAGCTCTTCAGAGAACTGGGTCCCAGTCTCTGCTCCAGTCAAGGACCCAGTCTCCAGCCCTTTGACTTTTTCCCTGATGGAATCCACCTTGGGAGGAGCAGCTGTCCAGTTCCTTCTAACCCATACTCACCATCAGGCAAGGGGCACCTGACACAGTGAACCAGCCACGGAACAGCCACCAAAAAGAACCCATCTGTACATCCCCAAACTGGTCAGGCCAGAACTGCAACTTTGGCACCACCAAGTGCAGCCCTATTTCTGAGGATGGAGTTCTTTTTTTGGAGACTAGGTCTTGCTATTTTTGCCTGTGGAACCACAGACTCATGTTGCCCGGGGTACCACAGACTCAAGCAATCCCCAGCCTCAGCTTCCCAGGTAGCTGGGATTACAGGTGTGCGCAACCACACCCACCTATTTTTTTGGGACTAGGTCTCACTGTGTTGCTCCGGGTGGGACTCAACCATGATCCCCAGACCCCGCCGCAACTCCATAAGCTGTCGCTTACAGGCACGCACCACCGAACCAAACGGAGTTCTTTGCATGATGCTGATGCTTCCCTGAAGTCATCCCAAGACCCAACCTCTTGATCCTCCTCTGCAGGATCTGCAAGGCCTCAGGGGGTTCTTGATTGCACTTGTGACAGTGTGTCCATAGGTTCCAATATGAGTTGAATTCCAGTGCATCAGGAAAGGTCTTTAGTGTTAAGACACCAGGAAGCATGTCAGCATGCCCCCCTGCGGTCTTCACAGAAGGAAAGGCAGCCTGGAAGACTCTGAGTTTCCCCATGGACCAGGAGTTACACACATAATTTCTCATTTTTCACAACAACTCTGTGAAAGAGAACCTAATACCTCCATTCCACAGACGGAAAAACTGAGATTCAGTGAGATCATGTGACCAATGAGTGACTGAACTGGCTGCCACAACCCAAGTACCATCAACTGACCCACTGCCCCCTAGAGGTGTCCTCTGAGGCAGGCTCTGGGGTAGTATAGATGAAAGGCTACTGGTTTGGCCAGCAATTTGTAAACCCAGACTCTCCTAGACCTGTGCTCAAGGAGGGGGCTAGCATTAATTCAAAACCCCTGCAGGGGGCTTAACAACACCAGTGGAGGCAGCAATGTTTAACAATGTTTATTATTTAACTCAATCGCCATATACCACTACATATTCATAAGCCTCTGAATCTTGCTACCAATTTACCAAAAACACAGGGGCACATGTTGAAGATACAACAGGAATGCAATTCACAAAATCCAGACTGTGGGAAATTCTATAGGTCAAATGACCCTTGTTTCAATTAGTAAAATATAAGAATTTTCAAAGATGGAATGGAAACCTGTATTTTAACAAACACAAGAGAAATTATACTTTCATAAAGCGGGTAAGACAAATATGCATATAGGGATGCACTCTTGGGCAATAAATAAACTATAAGGCAAACAGGAAAGTGATTATTATAAACCAGGATAGTGGTTAGTTTGGGGAAGAAGGAGAATGAGATTGAGATGAAGTAGAGGGAGGCACCTCAAGCAAAGTTCTATTTCTCCCTCCAGGTGGTAGTTAAAAGTAATCTCTTATAAAAATTCATTAAGCCAAGCATTTGTTCTCTGTGGTTTCATTTACTTTTGTTTTATTTGCAAATAATATGTAGCTCAGAGATTCTGATTCAGGGGGTATGGAGTGAGGTACATCTTTAAAACATTCCAGGTGGTTGTAATGTTCAGGGAAAGCTGAGAATAACTGAATACCAGCATCCCTCATTTATCTTAAGTAAAACTCAGGAAAAACAAAGAGCCAGAGCCAAAAAAAAAATTAAGTAAATCAGAGACCTGTGTAGTCACAAAAGAACTCTGAATATTTTTCAATCATACATAGAAAGGACTTTTTATGCCAAAAACACTAGAATGGGGTCTCATAGGGAGAGAAGGGGATGAAGAGGGGAAGCTCACGAAGGGGAGAAGGATAATAAAATTAAATTTAGAAAGAGAGGGTCCTGGTCCTAATGTCACAGAATACAGTTCCATGACAAAGGGAGGAGCTTCCTAGGACAGTAAACATGCATGATTTCTCCCACCCCCTTTTTTCCCCCAGTCACACACAGCAGTCTTCAGTTATAGTTCCCAGTATGCCTTGCTCAACAGGGAGCAGCTAGGAAAGAACACAGTGGCTAAACACACATTGGAAGTGGTGTGAAGGAGGAGGGGAGGCACATGGAGAAAAGACCTGTGGATGGCTGGGCATGGTGACTCGTTCCTGTAAGCTTCAGCCGATGAAGCGGCTGGGGCTAGGGATCGCGGTTCGAGTCCCGCTCGGGGCAACACAGCGAGACCTAGTCCTAAAAAATAGCTGGGCATGGTGGCATGTGCCTGTAATCCCAGCTACCTGGCAGAGACAAAGGCAACTGTTTTTTTACTTTATGGTGAACTGTATGGTACATTTTAAATTTCAGCTCTCTTCTTTCCTAGCCTTTTGGGACCTGCCTAACCCCATTCTTGTGGTAGCCCGCCAGAAAGTACCTTAGAATTGTGATAAGCTTTCAGGCCTCAGGCACCTCACTTTTGACCAAGCACATTCGGTTGGTTGGGCATTTGCCCATGAGAGCATGGGTACTATTTTTTTTTTTTTTTTTTTTGAGACTAGGTCTTCCTATTATTGCCTGTGGAACCGCAGGCTCTCATTGCCCGGGGTACCACAGACTCAAGCAATCCCCAGCCTCAGCTTCCCAGGTAGCTGGGATTACAGGCACGCGCCACCACGCCCAGCTATTTTTTTGGACTAGGTCTTGCTATGGGCCCCAGGCGGGACTCGAACCGCGATCCCTAGGCCCGGCCGCTTCATAGGCTGAAGCTTACAAGCACGAGCCACCGTACCCGGCCTAGCATGGGTAGTTCTTGATGTTTTATTTGGAATCTGTTCTTGGAACTCTTTTCTTCTTTCTCTCCCCACACTAACTCTGTTAAAAATCTTTCATGCTAAGATTCTGCTTTCCTTGCCTTTGTGCTCTTAGATAGCTGGACCCTCTTTTAGCATGTGTACCCCTTAATAGTTTGAGGTTCTTGAATATCCCTCAATAGTAAGCTTACACTAAACAATTATGATGGGTCTCCATTTTGCAATGAGGAAAAAGACTCAGTAAACAGAAATGATATGCCCAGGTGCATCAGTAAATGGTACCTCTCAGGGTGAAGCACTTGGAGTTACCCCCTTGGTCAGAGATATCAATAGGATACACCACCCTGCCAACAGCAGGATCACTGCCTTTGCTCCAGGGTCTGGGTGATATACAGAGAAATGACACAGGATGCTATCTATGTGCCTTGGTTTCTCCCTCTCCCTCCACCTTCCATACCACAGGGAACTCCAGGTACTGCACCTGACACCGAGGACTCAGAGACTCTCAAGGCAGAGATCCAATAATGAACAGTTACCTCTAGAAGATGTGACATGCCCCAGGAAAGATTCAAGAGGCACCCTAGGGACCAGGGGTCACCTCACTGAGCCCTCAGAGATGAGGGACAGCTTCCAAGAAGAAAGCACATTTGTACTGAGTACAAATTTGTACTGAGTGCAGACACGGAAGAGAGGGGGGAGATTGTTTGAAAATTAACATAGGCCTGTTGAATGAGACTTCACAATTTTTCAAGCAAACAAACATGTGTGATTCATCCTGTTACTCAGCTATATAAGGCACAGACAGATGAAGAGTTTCCTTTTCTTCCAAATAAACCAGGATGCTTCCACGTTCCCTCAGCCCCTATCCAAAGGAGCCTCTTGTCTTTTTTCCCACCCACCTCTGCTGCCTCTTTCATCTTCCAACTGTCCAAACAAACTGACTGCACAAACATTTATTTCTTCTGGTTCCCCTAATTTCTGATTAACAGCAATTTCTCTTCAAGCAAAACTACACTGATTCAGGGTAGATGAATCTGGGTAAGATGAATCTGGGTAAGATGAACTTGATTGCAAGTCTGTGTATAAAAACTTCTTGAAAAACAACACAGCACTCAGAAACCACAACACTGGGAGCTAGGGAGGGCCCCCAAGGGACTACTCCATTCAGTAGACAGTAGTGAGCTTTAATCGCATCCTAGAATTTTCCACCAAGTATGGTCTCTTGGCTTGGTTGTGAGTTCCTTGTGGGTGGGGTCTCATCTTAGTCATTTCCAGAAGGTCAGGCATACAATAAATGTTTGCTGAATGAGTAGTTCACAAATAGGTCGATTTTTTATTCCATAAATGAATGTTTGAAAACACAAGCTGTCACCAATTTCTATTTCCAAATGATCTGCCTTTGGTATATCTTAGGTGATTTGCATCAGCCAGTTTCAGACCTTTGCTCACAGCACCAGGGAGATGAGTTGAGCTTAAACTACCCCACCCAACCCAGGCAGAAAGGCCTCCAAGTCTACACAGCACTATTTGTCCAGTACCCAAATGCTTTATTTAATTTTTCCCTAATTTAATTAAATTTTTACTGGAACACACTAAATGGAGGTGCCTATTACTCAAAAACTAGTTTATAGGCCTTCAGGTATACCAAAATAGGTGTACTTAGCTTCCATTGGCTACCCATAGGTGTTAAGCCACTTGACTATGTTCAAATGTGAATGGGAAAAAAAAATTTTTTTTGAGACTAAGTCTCCCTATGTTGCCCTGAGTAGTCCTGATCTCACGGACTCAAGAGATCCCCAGCCTCAGCCTCCCAGGAATCTGGGATTATAGGTGTGCACCACCATGCCAGGTTGCTTTTTTGAGACCAGGACTTGCTATGTTGCCCAGGGTAGTCTCGAACCCACGAACTTAAGCGATCCCAGGCCTCTTGCCTCCCTGCACTTGGACTACAGGCAAGCAGCACCACATCGGCTGAATGGAAAAATTATATATTTGAAATATATTTGAAATGCTAGCAACAGTCTTGAACAATGCTATGTTCAGATGTGGTGGAGGAAGTAGGGAGTGTGCCATCTCCTCCTCCTTCAAGAAGTCACATCAACTCTCAAGTTCATCTTTTCTTTTCTTTTTTTTTTTTATATTTTATTTTGTTCTTTAGGTTACAACTTCTGTGTTATTATTATTATTTTTCCTCCTCCCTCCTCCCTCTGGTGACCCTTCCATTCTCTCAAACCCCACTCTTGTTTATCAGCTGTGCTGTGTCCATTAGTCTCTTTCCTACAATAGTGTCTTTTCTCTGGGTGAGGGACTGCATTGTTGGGACCAGGCGAACCTTGGTGTTAGATTTTCAGTCTTAAGTTTGCGTTGGGTGGCCAAGTTATATTCATTTGTGTTCTGTCCATGTTTTCTTGCTGCAGGCCGTCCTCTCCAATCCAATCCCATCTCCATTACTTTGTTGCTTATCCTTATGGCTCTGGTGTCCGGACTTAGGAGGTCTTGCCCCCAGCCAGTGTTGGTCGAGAAGTTTCTCTGTGTTCATACTTCTGCGATTGTCCTTTATAGATCATCTCCTCTGCTTCAGTTTGCAGTTCTGATGTGGGGCCCATTATCCCCTCCTTGGTCATCCTCCTCTCTCCTGCAATGGGGGGAGAGCATGTTGTTCTTGAACATATCTTGAAAATGAAGTCCCGGGTCTTGGTCCGGGGGGGCGCAAAAGTGTGCATGGTGACATTGTGTCTCTGGGTTGTTTTTCTGGTCTTACATGCACTGGTTCATTTGGTCGTCCATCTGCTTTGTCCAGCTCCTGCCTGTGGGCTGGACTCTTGGCTGGTCCCTCACCGTTCCTGGCAACGCACTTATTCTAGTTCCACTGAGGTTTAGCTGGAGTAAGAAGTAAGAGAGAAATGGAAGGGACACCCACCTCCCCACCTCCCACCTCCCCCCCCACCGCACACCCTAACCAGACTCTTTAGAGGTAGACAGGGAAGGCCTGCTCTGTATTTGAAAATGGCATGTTTCCCTGGAAGCATATCACACGTGATCTGTTGGGCAGTGTTGTACACATTCTTCAGTTACTCAGTAAACCTTTTCTTTCTAGGGAGCAAAGGTCACTGGCAACACAACCTCTTCCAGGACCAGGTAGGGCAGGAGCCAGGAAGGCATATGATGATGGCTGGGGGTGCAGGGACCTCAGGCAATTTGCTTCCATTCCCCAAGCCTAGTTGTTTTCCAGGCTAAAAAAATGGTTACAAAAATAACATCCTCCCTGAACATTGTGAAATGACATGTGAAAGCACTTTGGAACTAACAAATTGTTGTTTCAATATTGGTTAATCATACTATTATAGGGGCTATTCTTCAATTAATAACGCCTCTCTAATTACATATTTACAGAGAATGAGTTAGTATCTCTACTGGACTCTCCAGTCAGAGAGATCTCAAAACTCCCTCCTTGGGGACAGAACAAGCTTCTCCCACAGGGCACCCGAGCTGTCTCACACACCCTTCCAGACACATTGACTCCCACATGGGGAGCAGGCCTGTGCCGCCCAACCAGAGCAGGGGGTCACAGACTCTGTCATGGCCACTTTCCACAACCATCATAACCATCTGCTGTCCCTGGCCTCTCACTAGCATGTATGCACTGGTATCTCCCAGAGTTGACTTACTCAACTGTCATCTTTCAATTGTTTATTGCCACATGTTAATTGAACACCATCCAGCACCAGGCACCAGGCCATCTGTTTCACATAAAATCCAGACAGTCATGGAACCAGATTCAGTCCTTGAGTAATTGTGGCCAGTGTCCTGATTGCTACAAAAGGGAAAGAGAGAGTGACCACGGGGAAGGGTCTACCCAGTGGGAGGGAGAGGATGGAGTCTGTCTCTCAGTTACCATGTTTGTTCATTCAGCATCCAGTGCACAATTTCACTCTGAAGTCAGAACTTTCTGAATTATAGAAAAGTCTGGAATTGCTTCTTCCACTATTCCTTCTCTGCCTTCCCCTCACAACCTACCTCACATCTTCTTTTCTATCTCTACATCTCCTTATACCTGTAAATGACCTTCTGCCTTTCAAGTCACTAATTCTTTGTCTCTTTCACCTATTGTTTTAGTTAGCATATTTTATGCCATATTTCTAACCAGTTTTTTTTCCAGAACCAATTTATTCTCAATTCATATCTCTCTTTACACTTTATCATTTCCTGTTACTGCTTCTTGAATGTTATTTTTTTCCCTTTTTGGGGTTCTCAAAGTGTTTAAATATTTTTAGATTTTTTTTCTTCTTTTCAATTCCTTTAGCAGTGAATTCATGTCCTTATGGTTGACTGAATGTCTCACTTCTATGATTACTTTTCAGTTTGCAATTGGAATTCTGTTTTCTTTACAGTCACTTTCATGTGTCTATCACCTCACCCCTTAACCTCGCTGGACTTTGCTTTCATTTGGCCTTCCAGAATACTCAGCCCCAAAACAAGTTTTGCATGAGTAGCCTGGAGCTCTTGAAATACTGACATGGAGAACACTGTTGATCCTGTCATTGACCCAGGACTTGGTCCAGGAACTGTCTATGCAGCTTTCCCTGCACCTGCTCACGCTCTTGCCTTTAACCATAGTTAGCAGTTCTAGTTTTTTTCAGATTCTTTTCATAGGCAGATAGACCTGCCTATGGGCTCCCAAATGCTGATGACCCTGCCAGAAGAAAGATGCCTTTAGTTCCCAATCCCTGCCCATGACAGAGGACAGAAACCAGTGCCTGCAGACCAAAGCCTCACCGCTTTGTGTTGTGAAACCCTAAAGGACAAAACCACTAACTGCCTCTGAAGAAGGCCAAGAAAGCTGAGATAAGGTGAGTTGGCTTAAGGTTATTGCTACGGGCTAAGGCCAAAGCAATCATAAGCTGTCAAATGGACCTATTAGATGTACATTGAGGGTCATATGAAAGCCAGGAGTGCCAAATCTGGATGAGAATCAGCTTCAGCTATTTGACAGCCCACAGTGACGGCTGGGACAGGGAAAGGGACAGGAGGGAGGGCTTACAGGCATGAAATTAAAAAATAAATAAAACCTACCATTTATAAAAGATGATCCAGAGGCAGACCGATGCCACCCTGAGGCTGAACCATAGAATCACAGGGAGGAAGTAGTCCTGAGCACTTGAGAGACCTTCCTTTCTGCAGGGATACATCCTTTGGGGCAGACCCTCGCATCCAAAGTGCATAGTGACATCTGGGTCAGCTGTCCACATCATGAACATCAATAAACCACCTTCATGTGTCACCAATCATTTGTATGACTACTTTTTCTGTACTGAATATGGGCCAACACCCATTTGGAATGAATCTAAGAGAATAACTATAAGTCCCCTGGTTTGGCATGTGCATTTCAGAAGAGAACCCCAGGACTTAGAACATTAGGAAATACTACATTAGAGAGAAGTAGTGTGGGATGAGGAAATCAAGACAGGAAGACAAGATTCAGAATTTTCAGGCCTAACTGTGTTACTGGGAAGCTTTCAGGGCCTTTTTAGCAGGGAAGAAACAAAAGATAATACTTATAACGTAGGAAAAAAAATCGGTGGGTGTATGGAGGAGCTGCTAGAGGAGAGATAAGAGGAAAAAACTAATTTCCAGATGAAATTTGATAGAATCTCACAATTTTAAGTATTAAGCAGGAGAGAAGGGATAGGGGGAAGGAGAGGAGGAGGAGAAGGTGGAGAAAACGGAGGAAATGGGAGAGGAGAGAGAAGAGGAGGAGAAAGAGAAATAAAAGAAGAGGGAAGAGGCAGATGGCAGGAGAGATGGAGACAGGATGAGCACTCCATCCTGTACCAGACTATCACCAGTCTGTACCATAGGAGGTTATGTTCACTTTCCCTTTCTGTCTACACCCTGTTTTTAAGTGGCTTCCATTTCAGCCCTCATCAGGGAGTGGCCTCCTAGCATCTGGATCTGGGTCACAGAACCAGGGCTGAAAAGGAATGTTCCTCCAGTCATATCTTCCAGCATCATGATGTTCTCATGAGACTGCTCACAAGTGAGACTTTTCTTGAGGTTTCAATTTTGTACCCATGAAAGTTCCTTGGTGTAAACATTGTGTCCAGGCCCAGTTTTTCCATGTCCCGACTGACTCAGGGAGCTACATTCTTTTTTTTTTTTTTGAGACTAGGTCTCACTATTTTTGCCCATGGAACCTCAGGCTCACCTTGCCCAGGGTACCATGGACTCAAGCAATCCCCAGCCTCAGCTTCCCAGGTAGCTGAGGTAGGCGCGTACCACCACACCCAGCTATATTTTTTGGGACTAGGTCTCGCTATGTTGCCCCAGGTGGGATTCAAACCACGATCCCCAGTCCCAACCATGACTCCATAGGCTGTCGCTTACAGGCACACACCACCATGTCCAGCTTCAGTGAGCTACAGTCCTCCTTAAACCTATCAGGAAGGTATCTGCAGTTTGAAGTCACAGGTCTAATGGACCAGGTTTTATGAATCCTCTCTCCTGCAACCACCACATCTTTATAAAGTCAGATCTCAGAACTTGACAGAGAAAGCGCCTTGGCCCAGAATACAGCTGTTCAGATAGGGGCTGGGATTCTGACTTAACATTCTCCCTCCACCCCAAGGAGGATGCTGAGAGCAGCAAGTGACAAGTGCCAGAGAGATGTGATCAGTTTGTAGTTCTCTAGTTACTTAGGCATTCTTCCATTTCTTGAGTTTAGTCAGGCTGAGTCCTGACAAAGACTCTCTCCTTGATCAAACACAATCAGTTTGCTCTGAGCTCTCTAGGACTCCACCCATGCCTGTTGGGCCTGGGCCCTCTAGGACTCCACCCAGGAGTCCATCCCTGTCAGGCCTGCCTCGCAAGAATCTGCAAGTCAGTTTGGTGGGAATCCCCCACCCCTCATATCTGATCTCTTTCAATATCTGATCAAATTCCTCACCCCCTCTCTGGGTATCTGATGACTCTGGCATCAAGTGGGTTTAACCAGGACATTCCCCAGTCCTCCTAACTTACCTGTCAGTAATTTTCCTTGGACTGACCCCATTTGCCCCTCACTATAAATCCCACTTATAAATTCCATGCTGCATTTGGAAAAGAATTCAGTTCTATAGTCTCTTCTCTCTTGTTGAAAAATCAGTTCTTTAACTTCTTTCTAGCTCTGGTAAGTCTTTTTTTAAATTTATATATAAATTTCACAACATTGTAATCCCAGGGGGTTACCCCCTCCCCCACCTTCCCCTCCGTTCCCCCCTTTTCCCTCCTGCTCAAAGTTGTGCACTTCAGTTTGGTGCTTAGCTTGTTTTGACTTTTCCTCAAGTCTTTTATTTTTTCACTATATCCCATATATTAGTGAAACCATTTGGTTTCTGTTTTTTTCTTTATGACTTGTTTCCGCTAATATGATTTCTTCTAAGTACATCCATCCATGTTGTTATAAAATTGTTGAATTTGTCATTTTTAATTGATGAGTAATATTCCATTGTGTATATATACCACATTTTTTCATCCAGTCATCTGTTTGGGGGCACTGAGGTTGCTTCCATGACCTTGCAATTATAAATTGTGCTGCAGTAAACATTTGAGCACAGGTGTCCCTTTGTACACACATTGAGGTCTCTTTTGGGTAGATTCCCAAAAGAGCGATTGCTGGTCAAATGGTAGTTCCATTTTCATTAACTTGAGGGTCCTCCACACAGCTTTCCATAGTGGTTGGACTAGTTTACATTCCCACCAGCAGTACAGTAGTGTTCCTTTCTCTCCACATCCTGGCCAGCAATTCTGATAAGTCTTTAACAGCCCCCAGAAGCCTGACCAAGAAGTCCTTCTGACATCCCATCTCTTTCTCTGCAGGGGGTTACTCCTCAGCCTCTAGCAAGGCAAATACCTCAGGCAAAGGCAGCCCAGTCCTGTTTGCCATCCTGACTGCAGAGGGCCCTGGTCTCTCCACCAGAGCAACAGAGTCCAACTCCTTGTGTCTAGCAGCATGTGCCCAGGGTACCACCTTCCCAGAGGCCTGCCTCTCACAATGGCCCCAGCTCCAGGCTCCTTGCCCTCCCCCAGGTAAGCAGCTGCCCTATCAGCCTTCCTTTACCCACCAGATACCTTTATCCTTCTGAGCACTTATTCCCCCATTGGCTTCCAAGGCTTTGCACATTCCAGGCCCCTCTTTGAAGCCCTCCCAACAGCACCCCTCTTTGCGGGGTTACCTCTTCATTCTACAAGCCTCTATCTCCTAAGATACTTCATTTCATCAGCAGAATCAAAACCATCTTGCCTCCCATGGAGGTCTCCTGGTAGCCAGAGGGGAGGTCTTCAGCTGATGTCTAGTGGACCTTCTCATCTATTCAACACTGAAAAGAAATGAACCACCAAGTCATGAAAAGACTTGAAGAAATTTCAAATGCTTATCACTAAGTGAAAGGAAGATTGCATACTGTGTGAGTTTTGTGAGTCCAACTATGACATTCTGCATACTGTATGAGTCCAACTATAACATTCTGGAAAACACAATTTTAGAAAAACTGAAAAGATTGGTGGTTTCCATAGTTAGAGGAGGTAGGGAGATGATTAAGTGAAACACAGAGGATCTGGGGGACAGTGAAACTATTCTGTATGATATCATAATAGTGGATACTTGTCATTACACATTTGTCCAAACCCAAAAAATATACAACCCAAGTGTGAACTCTAGTGTAGACTATGGCCTTTGGGTGACAATAAGGTGTTACTGTATGTTCATCAACTGTAACAAATGAACCACTCTAGTAGTGAATACTGTAATGGGGAGGCTGTGCAGGTTTGGGGGTGGGGGACACATAGGTTATCTCTGTACCCGACCTCTCAAGTTAGCTGTGAATTCAAAACTGTTCTAAAAAAAAGGGGGGGGGGAGAGATGGACACAAGAGATTAAGATGATAGTTCACTGCGTGACAAGGTGGTGGGAGAACCTCAGGGTAGACAATGATGTTTTATATATATATATATCAATAAAAAAATTATTTATAAAAAACTGCTCTAAAAATAAAGTCCACTAAAACCTAAATAAATAAAATGCTTGTAACATTTATGTACAAGGATCATATATTATTAATATACTCTAATAAATCATTAAGGACTAATAAAAATAACACAATGAAAATGTGAACAGATATGAGCATGCAGTTCATAAACAGATTAAATAAATATATTAAATGCTAATAACTAATATTTACTTTGTAGCCCTTATTTTGAGCCAGGAACTGTGCTATCATTTTATATATATATATAGATATATATATATAGATATATATAGATATATATATAGATATATATATATATACATATGAGATATATATATATATATATATGGTATGGTATATATATATCATACCATTAAATCCAGAAAGCCTATTAATAACACATTCGAGTCTAGGGTTGAATAATCAAGGCTCCTACTTGGCTTTCAAGGTTTACGTACAGTAAGACTAATTTTCCTTCCAAAAGTCCCTCCCGAAACTCCAGTCCCTACATCATCTCCTGCTCTCCGGAAATTTCCATCTTGCAGTCCTGGTTTTGCAGGGAGGATTGAGGAACCACTGAGCTGCAGGACCTACCTGGTAATGGGTCATGCTCCACCCCAATCAGTCGGAGACCAATCAGTACTGAACCCTGCCCCAGAGTAAGTGCCATGGGCTTGGGAGGGGGCCAGAGAAGCTGGGAGGTTGAGGGGGGGTTGGGGGTGCAAATGAGCAGCTCTGCTACCAGTAGGAGGCACCCAGACTCCTACGTGGGCCCCACTACCCGCCAGCATCTCACTGACACTGAGTCCCAGGATCCAGTCAGTCTGGACCTTAGCAGAGGACCCACTATCCCCACTTGCAGCCCCAGAGAGCTCTATCCTCCTGGAGCCGCCAGACATCTGCCCTCTGTAGGGGTATGGGGAGGGATTGGGAGAAGGTGGGGATGGAGGAGTGGAGGTGGAGAAAAAGCTCTTTGCTCCCAGCCCCAAATTTTTTATCCACATGAGAGGGAGGCGACCTGAGGCCCTCAGAAAGATGGCCAGGCAGGGATAGGCACAAAATTTAAGAATATGGCAAAAGATTCTGTAATTAAGGTAGCATCTTAGTACAATATTTTAAAATCAAAATTAATGCTAAAAAATAAGCAAAATATCAAAAATTCAAATAAAGGCAGGTTTCAAGTTCCAGATTGATCACCCTGCCCTTCATCAGGGTTCAGTGTCCATAGTTCTTCCCAGCCCTCCTGTATTAGGCAAGAGACCGGTAATAGTGAACCTGGGCAAATTCCATGATACTGGACATGGACTCAGGCTGAGGCAGACCAGTTGTTATAAAGTAGAAAGCAGCATCTTCTTTGCTGAAGCTGAAGGTAAGGTCACTGCCCACATTCTGAAGTGACTCTAAAGGAAGAAATATCTCCCCAGTATATACTGTAGGTAATACAGTTTTTACCCCTAAGAACCTTCTAGGCTAATGATATGGAATCTACCATGAGGAGGCCACAGGCACATGCAATAACAAGGTCGAGATGGGATGACCTCACTGAAAGGGTAAAGGACTCCAGCAGGTTAAGACTAGTCTTGGGCCATGGTGATGCAGCCTATAATCCAAGCGCTAGGAGACAAGAGGCCAGGGATCACTTGAGTTCTCGGGTTCAAGACTACCCTGGGCAACATAGCAAGACCTGGTCTCGAAAAAACAGCCAGGTGTGGTGGTGGGCACCTATAATCCCAGCTACCTGGGAGGCTGAGGCTGGGGATCACTTGAGTCCACAGGATAGGGACTACCCTGGGCACTATAGTGAGACCTAGTCTCAAAAAGCAAAACAAAACAAAACTTCTTAGTCTTCACCTTTTTCTCAGTGAGCAGCAGGAACCCCTGTCCTTGATGCTGACTCCCTTATGCTAAATTGTATTAGCTTTCACACATATCTACTTGGTACCTGCAGGACTAGAGTTTCCATTATTTTTATTTCTGGCAGAACTCAAGAACCCATTGTCCAGGGAGGGACCTACTGGTTCCTGCGTTTACTTCCCCAGCCCAGTGAGTAAACATGGAGAAAGCTTGAGGTTTCCTAGATTCATAGACTCTGCCTTCTTCCCCATTGAGTGCTGTGTGGCTCCTAACAGTCCCTCCTTGATGCCCACACCCACATCCCCCACTGGGTTCCCACATCCCCCACTGGGTTCCCAACTTCTGTCATGCATCATGACTAAGGTAAAAAACTAAATCCTCACTCCTTGGCCAGTAGGCAAGTTCGGGATAAGGGGGTGGATGGGACTTCCATGGGTACTGGGCGATTAAGCTGATAATCTTCACTGCCATCTTCCACAGGCCTTGAGGGCAATGACGTCCTGCTGTGCCAAGCTCATATAGGCTGGGCTTCTCCTTTCCACCCTCCCCACTTTCACAATCTCTTAGACCCCACTACTGGCCTATGTCAGGTCATATGGGCAGGACTAGAGCTCACAGCTCCAGTCATATCCTATCCAGTGGGAAATCTCCACCCCAAGATCCTTCCCTTTTCCCACCCATTCTGCCCTCCCTCCCTCAGTTAATTATAGCACCTGGAATAACTCCTTAATCCAAAAGGTGATAATGGTGCAATTTCAAGCTCCACAACATGTGTGGGGACAGGTCGCCACTGTCCATCCCTTCCTGAGTCCAGCCCTGACACAATGACATCAAGTGGGCTGGCTCTTAAAAGTACCCTGTGTCACCTGTGCCCCTTCTATAACCCCAGCACCCTTGTATTGACATGTATCTCACTCACTGAGCTCAGTGAGGGCACCGGTAGCCTATCTTTTCCCCAGAACCTGGCACAGAGTGTGGGCCCAACAGATTCTTGTTCGTGATTGCCTGTACTGACTGTATGCTGTGGGGAAACACCCCCGGCTTCAGCCAGTTCCAGCTTTAACTCCATCTAGCTTGGGGCACGTCAGCCAAATGCCTGTGGTTACATTTTGTGGTGCAAAACAGAGGTAAAGAACCAACAACTAAGGGGATGAGCACTATGTGTGGCAGGCAGGTGGCGCCAACAGTATCCGTTCCCTTCCCCAAAGACCCAGACAGTACCTGTCACTTGGGGCCCCCTTGCATGTCAAGAACTTTTCATATCTCTGCGCTGCTTTAAAATAAAGCCACCAAGAATCTAAGGGGGAATTCATGGCAGAGTTGGGAGGATACACTGAAGAGGTCAGGTATTTTTACAAGAAAGCTAGTGTACCCCCGATGCACAGTGCTGAGGCCCTATACCAAAGTTCAGAGACCTGGGTGTGTAGAGCTGCGACTCTTGGAACCCTTAACAACCAGTCCAGCCACAACAGCAGGAAGCCCCCAGGCTGCAGTCCTGCGGTCTACAGGCAGCAACAGCTGACATGTCCATGCCTGCCAGTGGGCCCAGCAGGCAGTATCTCCACTGTCTCTGGGCTTAGCCCGGGGTCAAATCCATGGCTCCAGGCCAGCTCTGAGGGCTAGTTCATCACTCAGGGGCTGTGCTGGGACAGCCGCAGCAGCTGGGGCGCCGCAGAGACTGCATCACAGCTCTCAGTGCCCCCCTCCGGCCTTCTGCAGACAGACTGTTTTCACTGGCAGGCGCCCGCTGGAGTTCAAATTGCATCTCCAGGTGCTTCTGGATGGCCACACCAAGTACCTCAGGGTCCACCGCAGCTCCATACACCTCCCATGTCATGCCTTCAGCATCCCATCGTACATCCCGCACAGGGGATGGTACCTCCTCCAAGCCGGACCCCAAAGTTATCTCTGGGAATGTGTGCAAGGCCACAGGGGCTTCCAGAGGTGGGCTGGTGGCCACAGCCTTGCAAGCGGCCATGGGAGCCACCTGTATACCAGCATCCTGGGCTGACGGAGGAGACACCTGTGTGGGAGCCAAGTCACTAGCTGAGGTCATGGTACATACATCCTTGGTCCTGGAACCAGGCTCCGTGGCTAACCTAGTAGGACCCCAAGGGTGGGCACAGCAGTGGGAATGCCCGGGAAACCCTACAGGCAACCTACACTGCAACTTCACCCCACGATGAACCTGCAACCCAGACTCACTCACTGATGCCACTAGCTTGGGAAAGGCCAGGATCCCGGAGGCAGGCAGGGCATGGCAGCAAGCACCAACTCCCACCTCCCTCATGCCACAGAGTAGAGCTTCTGGGGAGTGGGCGTGACAGGAGGCGGTAGCCAGCTGCCCTGTGGCCTTGGGCACAGCAGGGGGGTAACTGCTGTGGGCAGTTATGCTTTCCAGTTCTCCCAGATCTAGCGGTGGCACCCATACCTGACTCTCTCCCAGGGTCCAGGCTGAGTCTGAAGCCCCATCTTTAGGACCCAGGTTCCTTTCCAGACCTGCAGGGGCCTGGTCTTCCTGCCCAGCAGTAGTGCCAGGCTGCAGCTGAGTCCTGTGGAGTGGTGAGCTGCCAAGGGCTGAGCAGCTGAGGCTGGCTTTCCGAGCACCACCAGGGCCCCGGGTCTGGGTCGTGCGAACCAGGTCCGAGTGACTCCTCTGCACAGCAGTGGCACTGGGGGGCTGCAGGAAACACAGGTCACTACCACCCACAGTGGACACATTGCCCACAGTGCTGCTTCGCCAGTGGCCCACAGCACTTGGCCGGGGGCTGGAGGCCTGTGCCTGCTCCACGCTCTCAGTCTGGTGCCCCTCTTCCTCCAGGACCCCTGGACTGGTGTGGGCCTCACCCGGCTGGGCCTGCCACACGGTGCTGCTGGCACTCTTGCGGAGCTCTGGCCTCTGCCCGCGGCGTTCACTCAGCAGGCTGGAGGAGCTCCTGGACAGGGGCTGCGGACGTGGGCTCAGGGGCGCTCGGGCACCTGGCTTGAAGTGGCTGGTGCTCATGGCTGCCTGCATGAGAGAGGAGAGAATGGAGATGACCTGGGTGGCAGCACCTTGGGGGATTCTGCTGTGAGCTCATGGTGCTAGACACAAGGGGAAAGCATCAGTCCTGGACGTGGCTGGGTCAGTGCCACACACACAACAGCCACAGGACGTGACAGTCGAAAGCACTAGTACCAGTCCTAGGTTAGGGTTGGGGGCCCACCTACCATGCCAGCTACTGCTTCTACTATAGACTCGGAAATGGAGGGAATGCAGGGGAAAAGCCATGTCCTCTGGGGCTTTAGGTGCAGGAGATTTAGTACAATAACTCTTAATCAACCAGTATTTTAATAACCAGCAAAGTTCAGTGGGTAAATACAGTTTCCCCCAGGACTGTCTGTGGCTGTCTCACTCTGGACTAGAGCCTCCTGTCAGAAGTGGGGAGGAGATGTGGAGGATAAAAAAGCAATGAATAGAGGAAACCCTGAGGACTGCATTGTCACCTCCCCTCCTCTCTGGCCTAGCTGAGCTCTCATGTGTCTGCGACTCAGTCTTTGCAGCTGGAAAGGAATAGGGAGCTCCCTGACTGCCTCCTCTGGTCCAGGGAAGGGAGAGGCCCCCACATCAGTTCTTTATGCACAGAGCTTAGTTTACATTTGTTCTCGCCATGGCTATCTCATACGCAACTCCTCAGCATGCCAGCTTCTAGAGCCCTGGACAGGGAACATGTTTAGATCTGAATGGGGTCCAAGAGAACCAGTCAGACACACTCTCCATAAAGTCACACTTGCCAAGTGTGCCTGACTCTCCTTGTTCCCTCCCTCCCAACCACTCTGCTCTCTTCCTCCAGCCATGCAAATGCCTCTGGACCTGCCCACTGACCCATCTGCCGCCTAGAGCCAGGACTGGCCCCTATAGCATCTCCTCCTGGGGAAGCTTTTCTTTTTTTTTTTGAGACTAGGTCTCACTATTTTTGCCCATGGAACCGCAGGCTCTTGTTGCCCGGGGTACCACAGACTCAAGCAATCCCCAGCCTCACCTTCCCAGGTAGCTGGGATTACAGGCGCGTGCCACCACACCCAGCTATTTTTTTGGAAGTAGATCTTCCTACGGCCCCAGGCGGGACTCGAACCGCGATCCCTAACCCCGGTCGCTTCATAGGCTGAAGCTTACAGGCACGAGCCACTGCGCTCCGCCGGGAAGCTTTTCTGAACTGGGCAGGCTTCATCTCTGGCTGAGCACTGTCTGACCTAGATGGAAGAGTCTGGTCAGCTGCAGGCCTCCCACAAACCTAAAGTGGTCAAAGTCAGCCTTTATCCTGTCCCCCACTGTCTGCCCAACATTTGGCATTGACCTGACTCATAGCTGGCATCCAGAGAATGTCATGACAGGGACAACAAGAGAATTCAACAGCAAACCCACAGAGAAAAGTGCTGAGTGCCAAAAGCGGGGACCGAAGGAAGATGTCCCTAAGGCAGGAGAGCTTGCCTCATGTGATGGATCAGTCAAGGCTTCCTGGAGGACAGCCACACGAGTCAGACCTGGATAGAGGAAGAAAAAGAAGGTGAAAGTTTCAGAATCAGGTGAGCAGAAGGCAGAGGTCCTATGTTCAGAACACAAGGAGGGGAGTAGCTAGGGGTGGGGCCAAGACCCAAAGGGAGTGAAGGGTCAGTGAGTGATGTCAATGAAGTAGGGCCTGTATCAGGAAAATCACCCTGGGACTCCCGGCCAGGCAGGACTGGCTGGAGAAACAGGGTGGGGACACAGGCCACAGTTGCAGTTTGGGCAATCCCAATCCTGCCCTCCCACCGCTGGGCTGATAAGAACTACCAGGAAATCACCCGCCCTGGCCAGGGGAGAAAGGCTACCAAAAGGGAATGTGGGCAGGGCTCCTGAGGAACTCAGGTTCTGTATAATCACATATTTCTAGCTTCCCAGCTTCCCAGTGATGGCAGCTATATGAGCCACAGTGTGGATGTTTCTGGTGCAGCCTCCTCCGGGAGCTCAAGGTTTACTGTGGAGTCCAGCTCCACACACTTCCTGTGGTGACAGAAATGGCCTCTTTAGACCACATGGAGGGTGGCTAATGCAACTGAGAAACTGAATTTCTAATTTGACTCAAACAAATTTCAACTTAAATGGCCACATGGGAGTGATGACCACCATGTGGTCCCATGCAGCTCTACACAAGACCTAGCCTAGACAGGAATGTCACCCTGGTCCTTGGAAGGGTGAGGAAAAGAGAAGTGAGCCCAAAAAGGGTCAGCCAAGAAAAGACCATGACCTAGGTCCTACCCTCAAAGATTTCTAGAATGGGTATATGAACAGAGAAAGGTCACAAAATCCTAAAAATCACTGTGGAAATAATGATAGCTCCTGGTGGCCTGTCACCTACCATGTGCCAGGCACCTGCTACATCCTTTCCAGCACTGTCTCATTTGATTCTCAGAGCAACTACATAAGATACAATATCATCACCATTTTCTAGATGAGGAGGCCAAAGCTCAGAGAGGTTTAGTGACTTGCCTAAGGGCACAGCTGGCAAGCTACTAAATCTGGAATCACTGGAGTATCTGAGGTTGTCCAGGCCCCCTCTGAGCACTATGCAGATTCCCATCCTGGGAGTAATCACCCTCCACTGTTATCACCTTTTTACTTCTCTGTTACCCTGACTCAACTGGAGCCCCCACACCCAGCATGGCAATGCTCATGCCATGCCAGGGGCACAAGTGTGTCTGAATGAGTACAAAGCCTGGCCTAGCCCTACCGGCTTCTTAGCAGCTTCTTGGCTTTCAGAGTCAAGAAGGCAAGAAGTGCACCTGCTCACTGGGCTGGTTGGCAGACAACCACCAGCCTCATGTCCAGAAACACCAAGAAGATCCAGCTGGACAGCCTAGGCAGCCTCTGGCTGAGTCCCACCTCCCAGGTACCCCCCAAGGAGGTAGGACTATACAGAACCAAGCTTGGCACTAATCCCCTGAAGAAAAAAGCAGTAAAAGGTTGAGGGTATCCCTAGATTCCACCCCAAGCTAATGAGAAAATGACCAAGGGGCTGGTGCTTGCCTTACCAGCTGGCTGTCCTATAACCAGGACTAGCCATCACCCAGACAGCAGTGGCCACAAAACCCTATGGGGGGTAGAAAGGGGTTTATATTTGTTGGCTCCCCATCTCTACTAGTAGCAGGTGACAAAACTGAGAAGTGGAACAATTCAGATATGTCAAAGAATGCACAGTAGTTGAATACAAGAAGGCTTTCCTCCTACAACCTGGCCTTCCCAGTCCTGAAGGAGGGAAATGCTCCAAAGGACATATGAACTATCTAAAACAGGTGTTAACAAGCTTTCTCTTTCCCTCTCATCAGGAGTGACTTGTGTTTAAGCTATCACTGGGGTAAAAGTCGCAGAGATACCCTATAGGCTAACCTAGTCTTGCTTTCCAATCCTTTCTGTCTTTAGCCAATATAACCAATGTCTCCATTATTACCCTGATTTAACCAGCTTATTTTCAGCTTTAATTTGGGAAAATGTACATGTACATGCTAGTACATTTATGCACAGACACACAGGTGCACACAGCTTGGGTTCTTCATTGCAAATGCCCAGAATGGCAAGCCCACAGCACACAGCTTGGGTTCTTCATTGCAAATGCCCAGAATGGCAAGCCCACAGACTGTAAAAGCCACGAGAAAGGTCTGGTTTCATCTTAAAGAGCCCCTTATGAGACATTTTAACACAATATAAAGGACAATCACATTGCAATATCTAAACCACTAGTTCTTTGGGTGACCCCTGAAGTTCTGTCTCCTACCCACTTGATGCCAGTCAAATCTGCAAAGCAGCAAATGTCCTGTGCTGCTTGTCAGTAGATGAACATGCAACCCGCTGCACATGTAACAACCCACCAATGTCATTTCGAATAAAAGTTCCCATCTCTGCAGAAACTTACAGGATGGCCCATCCGAAGAGACTATTAGATCAGCTATTAAAGATTCTAACTCCCAATATGCCATGCCAGGAAAAGTCCAGGACTTTGGGTATGTGGTCAGGGAGACTACAAATAGGCCCTACCTCTGACCACATTTGTGGCATCCAAATAAGTCACCTTTGGGTCAGGCAATTAAATGCTTCTAGAAAAGCCAAAATAGGAAAAGGAAACCCGTATGGTCATGAGGGGAAGCTTTTCAAATGCTATACTTGACCCCCTCAGGTACCAGGTAAGGTTGCACACCCCACAAATCCAAATCCATAGCAGGGGGGGGCAACTTGTAGTAGATGATCTAATCCATGCCAGCAGCACAAGGGATCTAGCAAGAAAGCTGAGAGTCAAAACTGGACAACATTCCTGAGCTACTGAGGAGTGATGAGAGGAGACAAAACCTGCCCATCACAGAAATAATATCTATATAGGGGTTTTACAAACAAGATGCCTCAGCTATGCCACGATAAAGCTCTGGAATAACAGGAACAAGGCCTCAAGGATTTGGCTCTGTTCACCAGAGAGGCCCAGGCCCCTACCAGTCCTAGAAGGGGATTTGCTTGACTTCTCAAGAGGCACCTGAGTTGAAGAATTTAATCCTCCCTGACCAGCTGCCCCAAACCAAAAGCTGCCCTGGTGACTGGTGTAACTCTACTTGCATGCTCACAGCCACCCATGGACTGATGCACTAGCAAAGGCATGCATCCCACTTTGGACATATCAGAGGTAGAAGGTCTTTTGCTGTGAGAACAGGCAGGAAATAGCATCTACACAGCGGCAAACTACACACCAAACTAGCCGCCTCTGACTGCTGGACCAAAGGAAGGCCTGAACACAATACACCATACACCATCCCCCAGAGCTACGCTCTTTTCCTTCCCAATCCGGCACTACGAGATTGGGCCCACCGAGATTAGGGATAAATTTTCAACGTTGAAACTAAGACACCTACCTTCCCAGCAGCAAAGGCAGTGACTGAGCATGGGATTGAGGGACAGGCTGAATGCGGGTAGACTTGGGCTGGGGGCAGTGGGAGGAAGGTGGGGTGGGAAGTGCAGAAGGAAGAGGGAGGAAGAATGGGAAAGAGGAGAAACGATAGGAGTACTGATGGGGCAGAAAAAGACGGGATTAAGTATAGGAAAAAAAGGGAGGATGGGCACAGGAGATGAAAGGGGACGGGATAGGCAGAAAGGAGAGACCGAAGGAAGGATGCAACCGTGAGGAGCACGGAGCTTTGGGCAGAGGTGCCAAGGGGCTGAGCGCAGAGGCGAGGAGTGGGGTTCTGCGGTTCAGAAAGGGGAGGCGCCGTCCATCCCACCCCCAAAGCCCCTACCTCCGCATGCACGGAGTTCTCGCCCTCTCGCCCATGCGAGGGCAGCGCAGGCCGCTGGAAGCGCTGCTCCTGCGGCCTCCACAGGTGCCCGGCACTGCGGCCCAAGATGGAGCCCGGGTCAGACCTGGCCTGGGTAGAAGACGCCGCCAGCCGCCGTCCGCCGGACCGCCGAGCCAGCGCTGGGGAGGGGCCGAAGGGTGGCTCGCAGAAGGGGACCCGGGGAGGAGAACAGAGGGGGCGGTGGCCCCGCTCACCTGGACCCGCCTCCACGCCGTTCCGCCCGCGCCGGCGTTCCGGCCCCGCCCCCTGCTCGGGCCCCGCCCCCCAAAGACCTGGCCCGCCCCGCCCCCTTAGCCCCTCGTTCCGGGCTCTGCTCTACAGCCGGTGAGCCCTTCCCCTCAGTCTCTCCGCCTCTGCCCCGCAAGTCCAGTCTTCCTTCGAGTCCCTCCTCATGGCATGTCCCCACCCTCCCTTGTCTTTCGGCCCCGCTCCCACCATGAGCCCCTGTTTTACAGGCTCGCCTAACGAACCCCCAAGGCACTCATCTTCCTGACCTGACCCCTCCATCCCCAAGGCACAGGCTCCTCTCCCCCACAATCCTCCAACCCCAGCCCCAAGCCCCAGGTTCACTGCCTCAGAGCCCCGCCCCTGCGGCCCTCCAATACCACGCCCCACACCGTCTACCACCCCTCCGGTGACCTCCTTCCTCAAGGCCGGCCTCCACGTCCTTCGTCATCGTGGCTCCGCCCTTCAGAAGTGTCGGGCTCGTGCCCTGGAAACCCCTTGCTCTAGGATCCGCTCCCTCCAGTTCCAGGCCTGGTCCCTCTGGGTCGCAGCACACGGACCCCCATTCTCCAAACCCTGGAACCCACAGTCCCATCCTCTCAGCTGTACGATGTGAACTCCTAAACTGACCCCTATTTTTCAGCTCCGCCTCCACAGCCCCTAGTCTCTCCTGGCTTCATCCCCAGAGCTCCCTACCTGCCCCACTACCCTTACCTTGTAGACTCAATCGCAGAGTAACAGCCCTAGCTCCAAGCCAAGACCCCCTTTCTCCAGCCCTTTCCCAGCAGCCTTCCCTCCCCCACACTTATTCCCCCTTGCCAACCCAACTCCAAACTTTCCATCTCTGGCCCATCCCCAAGTAGGTGAGCCTTCCGCACACTAACCTGCACCACTTTCCATGGCTCCCTGCAGCCCCCAAATTCCCACCATGCCCCATGACTCCTGGAGCTGGTCCAGACCTCTTCCTCCTTACTGGGCCAGGGCCTGAGCACTTGGTTCCTTCAACATCCCCCAACCTCCAACAGTCACCTATGCACAGACCTCCACAAAGGCAACTGACCCAGTTAGTTTCCAGCTAGTCCTTGACCCATTTCACCCTGGAGGGGTACTTATCACCCATCTCCTGGGACAGATGGTAAAAGAAATTTGTCTTATCTCTGGACCCGTCACCCATGGCGAATCTGGTCCCAATGTGACACTTCTCCATTAACCCCCACTCCCAGGACCACTGATCTGCTTCCCCAGATCTTTACTGAGAAGTCTGCTCCCCTCCTGTCCAGGGGCCTGAAAGCCCAGCCTTTTCTGCTCCTCTGGTTTGAAAAGATCTCAGATCCCAGCCTCAACTCCCTGGCTTCTCCCAGCCCTGCCCCATGACAAAAGGTGAGGAAGGGGTACAGAAAGTTCCCCAGCCCTTGGAGTGGAGAGCCCTGCAGTAACTGTCACCATCCACTCTCCCCACTCCACTCCATTGCCCCTAGGCTGGCACCTACCCTAAAGAAATCACACCCAGTGGCATATCCTTTTCAGAGTTAGAACCTCTCCAAGCCTGGTACTTTCCTGTAGCTCTGAACTGTCCTTCATCAGATTGTCTCTTGGATGGGACAGACAACCTGGTCTCCTTAGGCCAAGAGAGGAACACCTGGCCAAATGTGTCTCTAAACACACCCACACAGCACCACACACACCAGACATTTTCCCCAGAAGGAAGAGTAGTGGTCAGGTGGCCAGACATACAGAGACAGATCCAGGGCGTGTTGTAACACAGTGGGCACTTTTGAAAGGGAAGGGCCCATTAAGAAGGAATGGCTAAAGAACAGGAAAGAGTGAGAATCACTGGTGGCCTTAGGTCGCCTAGGGGCTGGAGCCAGAACATGTTAAACTGGAGTAGAGACTATTTCTCTCTAGCTATCTGGAAATCAAGAAGAAATGATGGAGTTAGTAACTAGGTAAGTCATGAGGTTTGAAATTGAAGTTTGATCATTTCTGTTTGCCTGTTTGGTGATTTCTATGTTCTCTGTGAAATAAAAGGCAAGGTCATGCACCGAGACAGAAAAGGGACAATCTAAAGGGTGGAGTTGTGAAGTGGGGGAGTGAGGTTTGAAATAATCCTTGCAGAAAGATTCCCAGAACATATGGAGGGGGGCCCACACAATATTTATGACCAGCAGTAATATTCACCGAAAGCCTCCTCAACAGAGAAAAGCAAGTTTTAGTTAGGATCCACAGTTGTAATAGAGAGAAAAGCCAGTCAAAGGCCACAGCATTTTTGAGAATGGTGTCAGGGGAACACAGTCCAGCTGGCTGGACACTCCTCTCAGCAGCTGAGGCTTGGTTTACCAAGAATCGGTTGAGTTTGTATCCAAAATTACTTATTCTGCTGTATGTGTTGTGATTTAATTAAATGACACGTGAACTGATGGAATACGAGTTTGAAAAGGAAGTTTCGTTCCTGTTAAATGCTTTGGAAAGTGAGTCACAAAAACTAGGTTAATGCTTTGGAAAGTGAGTCACAAAAAACTGCTGTCAAATGTGGGGAAGGTGGCTTGAAAAAGGAGGAAAAGCCTTAGAATCTAAAAATATTGTGAATCAGATTGCTTCCCTACTTCCCTACTATCTTTAGTTAACAGATACACATTAACCAATTATCAGACCTGAACACAGCATAGAAAGGCTAACATGGTAGAGTTTAGGCAAAAAAGAGAATTTGTTGGATCTTGCTTCCGGCATTGCTAAAGCCAAAGGCTCAAGTGATGTGGACAGGGTTACCACCCCCAATTCCCTCTTGTTTGGATTCATTCTTACATAGGCCCTCTCCTCCTGGAAGGCAAGGTGGCTTACACCCCAAATCTGTATGTCTAGATCTAAATCTAAAATAGTGTCTGTTTTTCTGACAAAAATATCCCTGGAGTGTGAGTCAGTGGGGGAGGGAGGGAGGGAAGGAGAGAAGGAGGGGGGGAAGGAAGTGAAGAACCAGGGAAAATACTGGACAAAGAGGAAAGCAAAGGAACATTACGGAGAGAGGGCTGTCATCCAAAGAATCAAATAATTGCTCCAGCTGACCCTCCAGTATTTACTTGATGACTGCAGTCAGCCAGTGGCTATACAGATGGCCATTTTCCCTGCTTGTGGATGAGGTTCTTACTTTGTTATGCAACTCTTACCAACTACCACATATCGGACTGATTGAGGCAGACAGCCTGTGTGTAAAACTACAGGACACCATAAAGTTCCACACCTAGACCCACCAGTGCAGATGTCTTTGTGCAGATCCTCAGCTGGGAGTTGGGCACAGGTCATGGACCGAACTTTGGGGGCTTTTCTTCTAGAGAGAGGACATTTGAAGCTTTGGAATAATGAGATACACATATATTTGTTTGGCCAAAGGGATGGACTGAGGCTGGAACTTCTCACTTTCCCTAATGTTCATGATCCCCTTCTAAGTTGGAAAAACAAAACAAAATGAAACAAAAACCCTGCTTTTTATCTGGGGACATGGAATTCTAAGGAAAAAAGATTATATTTCCTCATCTCCTGGAAGCTATGCTTGGCCAAGTAACTGACCAATAGGACTGAAGTGGGAAGAGGTGACCCCTTTAACCAAGGGCCAAGTAACTGACCAATAGGACTGAAGTGGGAAGAGGTGACCCCTTTAACCAAAAGGAGTGAGCTCTCCTCTTTTTTTCTGAATAGTGGAGATGGTAAAACATCCCAAACCACACAGATGCATACCATCTCAGGGTAGTGAAGCAACAGAATAGGAAAAGATCTGGCTTCTCAGGCTGCTAACCTACAGATAAGTGAGACCTGTTTAAGCTAATCTTATCTGAAGATTCTCCTCCAGCAATTCAACCTACGTTGTAAGAATTACTCACTTTCTCCTCCATGAGCACCCCTGTGCTCTGGGTAAGGCTCAGAGGAGGAACATATGACTGGGTCTTAGCCACTCACTGCATCTCATTACTTTCTAAGGATAAACAGGTGTTCCACTTAGAGCCTAGTTCCACTTAGAGCCTAGGGCATGCAATAAAGACTTTCTCTGAGAGTCCCAATGATGACATTCACTCTTTCCCCTAAGGGGATGTGGGAACTGAAACCATCATCTTAAGCAGAGCCTGAAACTGAAGGCTTCTGGAGGGTGACAAAGTGAGGCCCATGTGGGCTTTGAATCCTGTTCAAATTAAGGCTGTGCTCACCCATTGACTTCTTACTGAAAGGGTCAGTAAATCTTTTTTTTAAAAACTGGTTTGGGTTAAATTTCCAATCTTTGCTATCAAAACTGACTTCAGGAAAACAGCCTTCAAACAAGCCTAGGAGTAGAGCAGAGGCACTATGGAAGGAAAACAGATGCCTAAGTTCAGGTTTGCAAGGCAAGACAGAGAATGTCCGAAGGTGACTTGGCAGAAGGTGGGAAGATGAGTTTGTCATAAGGATCCACATGGATTTGGAGCCAATTGGAAAGTCTTCAGGAACAGGCAATACAAATCCAGAAATACCCATTCCTACATTGCAGAGCCACAAGAACCACCACCTCCTACTCTTTACTCTGCTCCCTCTGCCCACTGGCGCCCTCTACTGATGGAGAATTTCTGTACTTCAAAACCTCACATCACCAAGCTCTTCTGGTGGCATTTCTTAATATATCTTCAAGCCTTTTCCCCTGCGGCTAGCTGCCTCCCTCCTGCCACGTTCAAACAAGAGAAATCTGATAGAGATAGGTCATTTTAATGCCAGAGAAAAACTTACAAGTCCTAGCCAACCAAAGGATTCAGCAGCCAGTCAGGTGCCCTCTCTCATACTGTGGTGGCATGGCCTAAAACAAGTCCACTTCCTGGTGGCCCCTCTTCTGGGGTTGTGGACATGGTGCAATGACTGCTGACATGACTTGTCTGGCTACATAGAAATACTTTATCATTCAGTACTTTTCTGACTTCATGAGCCAGAAATTCAGCTCAAATTAGCTGGAGCACAGTAAGTACTCTTCTTTGGGTGTAAGTCAGGAATCTAAGGCAATCAGGCTGGGCTGAATCCACAGACTTAGAGGATGGCATCAGACTTGGCACTTCTCCATCTGTTTCAGCCAGGCTTTCTGTACAGACTGGATGATATCCTCACCACCACTCTAGTTCAAGGCTTTGAGAATAATACCAAGTTATTATGTTAGCTGTTCTTGTACTATCACTGCCACAGTTCCCCCAGAACTCTAAGTCCTAGTGAACTAATGCCCAAAGCTTACCCCACCGTTATGGCTTAGGAATGGGGTGCTCTGACTGGCAACCTCTGCTTCTCCTTGAACTTAGAGTTGTGACCTGGGTCACATGCAAAGTCCCAGAACAGAGGTGGGGAGGTGGACACAGAAAGAATAGTTCCCCTGGGGGAAAAAAAAAGCAGGATGCTATTTTCAATAGTGGGAAGGAGGCTGCCAGGCAAGAGGCAGAAAGCAGGGAGAAGCAGCTGGGGAGCAAAGAGTGCTCTCTGGAGACAGGGAGTCCTGAGCTCTGGGCTCCATCCTAGGACTCCGGGCAGTTAACCCTCGGGTAGGACACAATTGGAGCCAGCGTGATGGAGTAGAGGACCCAACAAGTGGAGATACTCCCTCCAAGCTCCTCAGAAGAAGGGGCTGTCAGAAATTAATGCTGCAAATACACTAATAAAACCAGAGGGAAAAGGTGATGCTGGTGGGATGGGAACAATCTTCTCCACTGGCTCAGAAGGGACCTGGGGTGACCAAGCTGGGATTTACATAAATGTGAGAAAAAACAGTCTTCCGCATGCTTCTCAGCATGGCCTTTATCCTGTGCTGGCCCCTCTGTTCCTAGGTGATGAGAGACGACACTTCCTCAGACTGGGCTGATTCTTAAGGTTAATTGAAAGTGGCCTTTCTCGTGAATCATCCATTGCACTGAATTATTAATCACCTGCAGACATTTGCAGTTCTTTAAACCCTTGGACTTCCTGCAACCCTCCTTGAAAACATTTTTGCCAATGGAAATATGACTTCCTTTGGCCATGGAAAAGAGAAACACTGCCTGCTGCTGTGTCCAGATTTCCCAGCTCTCAGACCCAGCAAAGAGATAAAAACAGGAAGCAGGGCTAGAACTGCAGGCTGACCCAGAGACCAGCCTAACATTTGGACTTGGCTTGGGCCAGCCTGTTCTCAGAGTCCCCATGAGACAGTGGATGGAGGGGAGACTCACCATAGTGTCATGTTACTCTTGACCTAGTTCATGGTCAGCTCCTGGGACCTTGTATGAGCCTCTCATCTGGTCAGTGTGGAAGAGAGGAATGGGGGGGGGGGAGTTCAGGTGCCAGATCTAGCTGACCCTCTTGCTGGTGTGTTGTGAAAACTCTGACCATTTTCCTCTTGTGAGAAGATACTCAGGACTGATACCAGGCAGGGCTCCTAGGGGGCATATTCATCAAGCCTGTTTCATGACGTTCAGAACATAAGGGGCAACAAGAAAGGTAGTAGTCCTGTAGTCCCTGCTCTCATCTTTCAGTGGAGGAAGAATGACTCGAGCCTTGGGGGGCTCACCTGCAGACAAAGCTGGCAACCTGAGTGGAAGTGTCAGAACTGGCCTCCAGGGCAGGGCCTAGGAACTACTGTCTGGCCCCTGAGTATTTTTCCAGGGTGCATATGACCCATGGACAAGATTGGCAGAAGTCAGGGGCTCATCTTGAGGGCACAAGCCCTTCATCCACCATTCAGGTCACCGAGGTGGATACTGAGTATACAAATTGAATAAGATATGGGCCCTGCGGTCAGGGAGGGGAGGTGGTGGGGGAACCCCGGGGAATACAAAGATGTGAATAAGCTATTTTTAAAAAAATTAAATAAAGAACCCAATGAAAACAGTAGTCCCAGTGTATAATTAGAAAGTAATACTTGAAGAGGATGAATACATTTTCTGAAGCCTCAAAAATAAAAGTGGCAAAATGAAAACATGGAGTATAGATGTACTAAGGTCATGCTGTATGGTGTCATATTCATTCAGTGTTTATTTAAAAACCACTATTTTTCTATCATTTTTCTATTTTTAAATACTACATTAAGCTTGTATTTCTCTTGGAAAAAAAGTTATGGCCCCTGACTTCATGGAGGTCCTGACCCACTGGAGAGAGTCACAGGTACAGAGTCCTACATGCCACATAGTGGCTGGAAGGACAGGAAGGTCAAGGAGGGGAGGATGAAAAAGCCTCATGAAGAAGGAGATCTGGAGGCTGATTTTGAAGAAGGAAGAGCAGAGAAGGAGGATGAATGGACACTGAGGGAAGGAGCAAACAGCTTGGATGATGGTGCCTGATAAATCACCACAGATGTGGCAGGAAGCAGCTCACCAGTCTGGGCACTGAGCACTGCAGAGGAATGGGAAGGGGGGAATCCATGTAGACAGAAATAAGGAGAGAAGTCCGGATGCTATCAGTTGGAGTGGGCATAGAGGATGAGTCCTGAAAAACAGGGAAAGTTGACGCACTGTTCCAGGTGAAGGGGGATGGAGACCTGGGTAAAGTTAGTGGTGATGGAGATGGGGAGAGGATGGAGAGCTGGCAGGACCTGGCCACTGTTCGGATATAGGGGTAAGAGGAGGCCAGGGAGGAAGCCCTGGAAAAGCATAGTTGGAGGAAGGCTGGAGAAACTGGGCAGCTCTGGGCCTGGCACTTCCTGGTTAGCCTCAGGCATTCCCTTTCCACAGAGCACTCACTTGGCACCCTACACACAGAAGAGCCCTGCTGCAGCTCAAGCCAACTGTGGAGAAGCTAGGTGTGAATGAGTGCCCAACCCTGCTGGGAGGGAGGGCGGGCAGACTGATCAGTTGGGGGGCTGGGGGGAAGTTCATGGCAACTGAAGGGTTATCATGCAGAGGGCAGATAGGCCTTGCTAGCTGATGACACCTAGCCTTGGGGAACATGTACTGAGAAAACCAGCAGCAGGAGTAGGGTGAATGTAAACCATTGCTCCCTGGAGGGCTGCATGCACATGTGGTCAGCACCATAATGGCTCTAAAGATGCCCATGCCCTAACTCCTGGAACCTGGAAGTAGTTAGCTCACCCAGGAAAAGGGACTTCGCACATATGATTTTTTTAAGTATCTTGAGATGGGAAGATTATCTTGGATGATCTGGGTGGGCCATGTAATCACAAGGGTCCTGATAAGAAAAGAGGTTTTAAAAAAGGGAGGTGGAGCGAGGAAGGAAGGGAGAAAGGGAGAGAGGGAGAGAGGGAGGGAGGGATGGGGATGGGGGAAGAGACAAGGAAGGGCCAGAAACTGTTGATGTGAAGATGAAATAAAAAGGGTTAGAAAATGCTTCTGCTGGCTCTGAAGATGGCCACTTGCAGGCAGCTTCTGGAAAGTGGAAAAAGTGAGGAAAAAGCTGGGTGTGGTGGGGTGCACCTATAATCCAAGCGCTGGGAGGCAAGAGGCCAGGGATTGCTTGAGTTTGTGGGTTCAAGACTACCCCAGGCAACACAGTGAGACCTGGTCTCAAAAAAAGCAGCCAGGTGTGGTGGTAGGCGCCTGTAATCCCAGCTACCTGGCAGGCTGGGGCTGGGGATCGCTTGAGTCCATAGGATCAGGACTACCCTAGGCAACATAGCTAGATCTGGTCTCAAAAAATAAAAAAATTTTAGGCCGGGCACAGTGGCTCGTGCTTTTAAGCTTCAGCCTATGAAGCGGCTGGGGCTAGGGATCGCGGTTCGAGCCCCACCTGGGGCAGGTAGCGAGACCTAGTTCCAAAAAAATAGCTGGGTGTGGTGGCACACGCCTGTAATCCCAGCTACC